>JAASFE010006145.1:3103-14291 GCA_013365205.1 Pseudocercospora cruenta
TAAGTCCTCTATATCTTACTATTAAGACCCCGCTTCTAGACTCTAAATCCTCCCGGCTTTTTATTATATTTTTATATATTTCTTAATATAATATCGTAATAACTATAACTAATAAATAATATATATTTCCTAATAGATTCTCTATATATTAAAATATTTTACGTAAAAATCTATATATCGATACGTACTCTATACGCTATATTCTAAGCGTTTAAATTATATAGACTCGGGCTTTCTAAGCGACAAGATCGCGAGGGTAGAAAGCGGAGCCTTAGTACCCTCTATAGTATATAACCTACTACCCCTAAAGCGATATTACTTAACTAAACCTAGACCGATTAATAAGATTTTTATATACTATTATAGCGCCGACTCGGCGCTATTATTTCTATATTTGAATACTATAATCGGACTACTAGAAGGTATTACGTTACGTCGTCTTACTCTATTAATATACTAGCTTTATAGAATAGTTTCCTATAGTCTATACCCTTACCCTAACTATTAATTATAAGCTATAAGTAACGCTTAAACGTAGCCTACTAGTTATCTCTAGGGCTATACTTAGGTATTATATCCTAGTATCTCTTTATCTAGTATTTAAATAAGTAAAAGGAAGGCTCTATTAGATTTAGGTATAGCGAATATAGCGGTAAGAAGTTAGTAAGAATACCGTACTAATAGTATACGTTACGTACGTTCTTTCTACTATATATTAAGTAATTATCTATAATAATAATAGACCGTAGACCTAGATACGGATTATAAAGCGGCAATACCCTCTCTTAGAGCTATAATATAAATGTCTAGCTATCTATACTACCTTATTTAATAAGAGTCGCTCCTAGAAGCTAGCTATCTATTAAGTATACTAGAAGGATATTTTATCGTTATAGATAGTATAAATAATCCTTCGTAATATAAGGAAAGCCTTTAGGTACCTATCTACGCCTTCGGATAGTAGAGCGCTTACTATAATAGGTCTCGTCTATAAATACTATCTATTCGGCTATCTAGTATTCTATATTAATTAAGTATACTAGTTTAGCTTATAGGTCTCGTTAAGAAGCCTATCGCTATACTATCTTATTACTAAAGTCCTTATTCTTAATATACCTCTAAATAGTTATTAAGCCGATATATATACTATATTCGAGGACTAATTAATCTTATATCTTATCTATCTAGGTTGTACCCTTAGTAGTAAGAATATCTAGTATAAAGTCTCTTATATACGGTAGTATTCGCTTTAGGCGGCCTAGTTTACCCTTAGGTCTAAATATAATACTATACTTCTTTATATCTATATTATAATACTTAATCGCTAACTAAGAGCTAGTTATATACCGAGAGCGCTATAATAACTATATATCCTTTACTAATAAGCTAGTCTTAAAGAGCTACTCGATAATAGCTTTATCTTGATTACTAAGCGGAGCTATAGGCGCAAATTTACTACCCGGAAGACGCGACGGTAAGGTATTATACTAGCGGATAGGTACTAGAGCGATAGAGGCTCGGCGGAGCGATAGTAACTATACTAACGAGTAATAATACTAATTATTGGAACTATAGACTATATAGAGCGA
This sequence comes from Pseudocercospora cruenta, assembly GCA_013365205.1. NCBI lineage: Eukaryota > Fungi > Ascomycota > Dothideomycetes > Mycosphaerellales > Mycosphaerellaceae > Pseudocercospora > Pseudocercospora cruenta. Next base: position 4,693 of record JAASFE010006145.1, read on the forward strand.
TAGCAAATGCTCGGTTTACTAACTATTCAGTATAGTAGGCAGAGCTAAGAGGGTGCGGCTCAAAAGCTCAGGGTTTTTGAAAATAAGAATAGACAAGGTTCTCCATCTCCTCCAGTTCATGGCGTACATGGATCACCGTGACTGTGGAGACACAGGCCGGATATCAATACCACTGCACGGTGCTACGTGGTAATTGCCGCCTACGTGCTGCTGCTCCAGCTAATTGGCAGGAAATTGTAGCTCGACGTGCTCGATCTGAAGCGTCTCTCGAACACTCGCGAAGGACTCCACACGCCTCGCGACTGATGTGAATGCAGGATATCGACCCATGTCAAGACCAGCCGAAGCAGACCATCGCCAAAATGTATGCAGCATCAGATCCACTACTGTCATGTATTCGCCGATTGCGAATTCGCCTTGTATCTTCTGATCAAGCCTTGATACCCCTTTCAATATCGTGTTCATGCCTTCATCTCTTACAGCTTGTTCAGCTTCCTGAGGCGCATTGGCACCCAACATGCGAAACGGTCTCCAATATCCGGCAAAACCATACTCGTTCAGCGTAGTGCTCAGCCAGGACATCCACTCCAAAACCATAGCCTGCTCGATGGGTGTTCGGCCCGTGAATCCGCGTTGTGGGTTCAGACTAGATATGTAGAAGAGCACGGCAGACAGTTCGGTGATTACTGTGCCATCGACGACAAGGACAGGTACGTAGCCTGCGGGGTTGACCTTCAGGAAATCTTCTCGCGATAGATTGGTATCTTCGGCCGGCTCATAGTTGCGGTTATGGTCTTCCTTCATTGGGATATCTGTGAATGGTAATCTGAGCTCCCTGAGCAGCATGTGAGCAGCAATAGAGCAAGCGCCATCCTTACGATAGAGCGTGAGCTTTGGCATCGCGCCGAGTGTGGAGTATATGTGGAGGAAATGAAATGTGGTATCTTAGAAGGATGAGATACTGCTCTAAGACCGGTGCTTACCAAGCTGGATCTCAACGTCCTAGAATCGCTGATGAATGGCTGCGAGACGGACTGAATGCACGAAGGCCGTCTTCACCCGTGTCGGCCCAGTATAGACATACTCAGAAAATAGACATAAGCCATGGAAGCCACCGAACGACGCAAAATGATTAGGCCGTCTGCTGGACTGCACGCTCCATTCCAGTAGACATGGCGAGGTGATTTGCCTGGAGTCGTGAAGAGTCGATCAAATAACGGTATGGAGAGCGGAGCACTTAGAGTACTTCTCGTCATCGTTGTCTGATCACTGGAGTTGCTGTTGTTGGAATTCCGCAGCTGTCATCGCACCTCCTTCTCTCTTCACTCTCAGGTCTTGGCAAGCGCCTGAGGCCAGCTACGCAACAGCCTCGGCCGAACCAAACTCTCTCTCATTAAAACACAGACTTTTGAGGCGAGAATGGAGTCCTGTTCGCATTCCATCAAATCATTGAAGGGTGTAACAGAACCTCCACACGACCCCAAGAGACTGTATGAAACCTCCGCGACTTCAGAGCTGCAAGAATGTCATCACGACTTTTCCTCTTTGCGCTCTTGGCTGGGCTCACAGCAGTGCTAGTATCACCACAAATCGCTAGCGAAGCAAGCAGTCACGGTTGTCTTCTGAAAGGGCCACCGAGCTTCATCAAGGACAAGGCTCTCGATTACGACTTCGTCAGAGGTCTCCAGGTCCCGAAAGTCAAAGGACCACTTGACGCGATGCTTCTTATCAGGAATGGCAATAAAATGTCTGCTGCCCTGACACAAAAAGGAGACCAAATTGAACTGCGCAGCAGCGGACCGCGTAGGACTGCCAAAGTCATTCAACACTCGCCATCTGAATTTGTGTACCGAGAAGACTACAGCTACGGGCAGCGAGTCTTACATACTATGACCTTTGCTTCAACCAGTATTGGGGACTATAGCACCAAATTTGATTACGAGGTCAAGTGGAAGGGCAGTCTTGCCATGGTGTTTCTCGGAAAGCTTGGTCTTACCAGTCCTGTCGGGTTTAACATTGGGAGTATCGAGGACCTACGACAAGCTCTTGAGGATGCTTATGAAGACGAGCAAAAAGATTGGGGAGATGCTCGATACCATTGATCTCCTTCGAACAGCAAGCTCTTGCCGGTTTTTCGGACCTGGAAGCCGATCTCGCATCTTCTCCGCAACATCCTGGCTACCAATGGCGATCTTATCAGCACCGCTGCCAACAGAAAGATTCGTAGCCAGAGTCACATCGACCATGATCTGAATACTGTGTTCGGAGCTCTCCCATTGATCATCGCATTACAATACGGACATAGTCCGGGAATAATGACGGCCATCGCATGCTGACGCCGAAAACTCGAGAGCTTGTTACTCCTTCCACGGGGTTGCAACAGATCAGATCCAGCAAAAGCGACATAAAGTTTTCCAGAGGTATAAGTCCGCGAAATCTGGCGTCGTTCACCTTACTCGATCAAATTAATCGTCATCATACTATTCATCGAGCAACAACCTACTCGAAATGGCATCCGTTGCATCAAAACTATCATCAATTAAGATGCCAAATGTGGAGGAAGACACCAAGCGTGTGTTCGCAGTCCTGCAGCAGGGTGGACTAGCCATAATTCCAGTCTCGGTTGGCTATGCCATCGTAGCAACAGACTCAGTGGCTCTCGAGCGAGCCTTCACAACTAAACAACGCGGAGCTCACAAGCGCCACGCCATGATCGGAAGCTATGCACTGCACAAATCCATACACGTACTGCCACCACGAGAGCAATCTATGGTCGACTTCCTCATCCGAGATCTCGAAATCCCTTTAGGTCTCATCGCACCTTTCAAGCCTGACCATCCCATCATCCAGAAGCTCGGACCAGAAACTTTGGCACGATCAAGCGTCGAAGGAACACTGGCAATGCTATGCAACGGCGGCCGCTTCATGGATGAACTCTCACGCCTTGCGACCGAAGCTGGCGTTCCATTAATGGGCAGCTCGGCGAACATGACAGGCAAGGGCACGAAAGCTTATGCCGAAGAGATCGAACCTGAGATCCTGGAAGCGGCTGATATCATTATCAACTACGGCAAGCAGAAATACAATCATCCGAGAACATCTTCTAGCATGATTGACTTTCGTGGCCCAAGCCTTGTGCGATTTGGAGCTTGCTACGATACTATCCGAGATGTTATGAAGAGGTTCTATGGAATTGACTTTCCTGAAGATCCGGGCAAGGATACGCTTTTCAGTGGGCATGCTACGGAGGCGCAAAACAAGTACTAGAGCAGTCAAATACAGAGTTGTATGACACTAGCAGATGTATACTCTTCACACCCATCTGAGGGATCAGAAATCTAAGGCTCGGATGTGGCCGATGGTCTGCCGAGGTCCCAAAGTGGAGAGCTTTTCGACTTCACCTTAGCGACACTCAATGTGCTACTCATCACAAGACATGATGTATTGACCAGACTTCTTTGCTTGGAGTTTCAGTCCAGATAGTCGCAAGCATGACATCCAACACCAGCCCAGTTGTAGAATTCTACTACGATGCAAGCCAGCTCCACCATGATAAGTCACCAATCGCTAACCACTTTCAATAGATCTCCTGTCCATTCGCATACATAGCATCGACAAAGTAAGATGACCTGCGCCAGATAGTCTTCCATTCATCACTGACTTGATTACAAGAATCGAAGCCCTCGCCGCCCGAACCGGAGCAACAATCCACTGGCGTCCAGTCCTCCTCGGAGCAATCTACCGCGCCACCAACGCACCACAAGGAGCAGCAGGCTCAGCATCAGACGTCTTCAACCCAACCAAAAAATCCATAACATCTCGAGCCTTTCAACGCACGATCAAACGCCATGGCTTACCTTACAGTGAACCACCTCGCCACCCTCACAAAACCACAGCCGCGCTTCGTCTCCTCTACTTCATCGCTGAACACGATCGCCCAGCTTTGACTCATGCTCTTTACAAAGCTTACTGGGTCGAAAGCAGAAATGTCGGGGAGCGAGAGACTTTACTTCGAGCAGTGAGAGAAGCAAAGATTTCGAATTTGGGTTCTGTTATTCATGCTATTCATTCTGGAGAGTTTGAGAGCGAGAAGCAAAGGAAGAAATTGGAGGGTTCGACTGATGATGCTGTGAAACGCGGCAGTCCTGGAGTACCCGGGTTTTGGATAGCGGATGATATCTGGACTGATCGGGGTGGTGCTCGCAAGCAAGGACGTCTGTATTGGGGCCAAGATCGCATGCCTTTCGTCGAAGCTGTCGTGCTCGCTCTGAAAGATGGAAAGTCTGGAGATGAGCTCAGTCAAGTATCGAGACCGCTACGCTCCCTCCTGCCACGAGCAGTCCGTCAATCTTCCATCCCAGTCAACGAAGAAGTGAAGCTCGAATTCTGGTACGATTTCAGCAGTCCCTGGGCTTTTCTCGGCTGGACACAACTAGATTCCCTTCAACGCCGTTTCGGAAATCGTTTGCAAATCGAAATGAAACCCTTCTTGCTTGGGATCTTGTTTCGGGAGATTGGTGCGCCGAACCTGCCTATGGCTGCGATTTCTGAGCAGAAGAGGAACTATATGAGACTTGACCACGGGGACTGGGTGAGATGGTGGAATGCGATTAATATACAGGAAGGAAAACCTGATAAGAATGTGGACTTTTACTGGGCTGATAACTTCCCGATTCGCACGCCAAGCGTGTTGAGAGTAGCGTTGGCGAGGCCGGAGTTGGTTGGGTTGCTTTGTGAGTATATCCTACTCACTTGAAGTGGCTCGTACTGTGCTGACGACTTCCAGATCGCGCTTGCTGGGAACAAAATTTCGATATATCGAAGGACGAGGTCCTTGAGTCTGTTCTCTCGAAAGCGGGACATGATGCGAAGAGTATCATGGCAGAAGCCAACTCTCAGAAGATCAAAGCGGATCTTCGCGCTCGGACTCAAGAGGCTAAAGAGACTGGTATTTGTGGTGTGCCTACGTTTCGTGTGTTCAGAAGGAATGCTGGAGAGCAGAAATGGAAGCAGACGGGTGATCTGGTCTGGGGCCAGGATGAGCTGAATGTGGTTGAAGACCTCATTGCTGGCTGGGATGGCGCTGGTGTTGCTTCTGTGGAAGATGTTGGATCGGCACAGGCTAGTGCACCAGGGATCATGAGGGCAGGAGATGATGACGCAGACGGGGAGAAAGAGAGTGCAAGTGCACCTGGCATTATGAGGGCCAAGTTCTAAGATATCTCCTGGCTTCTGGTAGGATTTCCTGGCGAAGCGTTTCGCGGAAGCACACTACCAAGCGAGTGGCAATGTACGACTGTCACCGAACGCGCATGTGATTGAACTCTCCAATCGCTACTCGGACATGCTCCTGTATAGCCTACCTCGAAGTTTCCAACTTTCCACTTCTGGAACATTACTGCGAAACCCTATTCGTGTTTGACTTTAGTACCTGGGATCGATGTTCCATAACAACCATGAATACCTTATACATAGAATTGGCTCGCCGTATGCAAGGACTAGCATACTCGTCATAAAACGAGATGACTGCGGTTCGAGGATCGATGACTGACCTAGGGCTGACGGAGCTTATAGCCTAAGGAGAAGAGATAATCATCAAGCCATAAATACAGCCCATAAGAGAAAGAAGCAGTAGCAGTTGATTCCTGATCTCTGAGCCATCGACAACAAAGATGCATCCAGTGGTAGCCACAAAGCTTGTGCTCGGCATTTCTCTGTCAGTGCTGTTCTAACCTCTGCAAGTCTACACGCTGCTCACCAACATCTTAGCGACTTCCTCTCCCTCGGCCACGCCATCGCCCTTCCACAAGGAGACGAAGGAAAAGGAAATTTTGGAAACTCACCAGGAAAGTACTGTCTCTGCCTGCGCCCAGGCGACGGTAGACAAGATCCCGATACCACGAAACAAGTCTGTCCACAATTCCAACAGTACGGCGCATTCTCTACAGCAATAGAAGTCCTGGGAGGAGGAGGGTAGTTTGGAGCGGTAAGATACAGACGAGTCGTGAGTTGGAAAATGCTATAGCTTGTATAGTGCGCTCAGATTGGCTTCCCCTTCAAGGAACAGTTTGCTGCAGCATGTATCGCAACGTATGGCGCTGCAGGAAATGATGGACAAGCCGGAGCGCAGTGTTGTCAAGTGGATGCGAGGCATGAATCTCAGAGTTGTCAGGACTACCCTCCTGATAAGCCTTCGAGTCCGTGATTGGTGGGATGGAAATTACAGGGGCCGGGTGGAGATCGTTTGTATTTGCGCAAGGCTGCGACTTGGCCGCATGTAATATGAGACTCATCATGAAGACAAAGGTCGACCAAAGCACTCTCGGGGCGTATCGTATCCGACGGCGTGACATCCCCTTCTGCATGGTCCCAAGCTCGTCTTCTTCATTCTCTCATTCTGTCAATGTGACTAATGTAGCGGGCATCCTGTGGGTCCCACTCGGCAGACGTTCTAATCTGCCAGCGAGCAGGCCAGGTGTACGTTTTTCGTGCTTCCGCTTTCCAGCAGTTCGTAATCGCAGAGAGGGCTATTGGATGTGCTGCGGTTGCCTGCTCACCGAAGTTGCGATGCCGTGTCGTTTCCGATGGTTGATCCAGTGTTTTCGCGTCTTGGCTTTCCATGTGATCACCATGTAGCCAATAGCCCACGCGATACCTATCAACTATGCCACCGTATGCCAGTGCACATACCAATGCTCACATATTCGTCCGCCAGCAGGCCGCTCACAGTCCTGAGCACGCCCAGACACCTGGCCATAAGAGCACCCTCCCTCTCTCCGAAATCCTTCTTCTCTTTCCTCACATCCCAACTCCATCACGTGATTTGGACATCTTTCGCTAACACTTGACAGGTCGGTCACATAACCACATCTCGCCAACACCATGCCATCGACTCCCAGCAGTACCGTCGCTAATCAGAGCTTAGCGTGCATGCGGCTCAGCCCACGTTTGAAGGTGGCGGACCTCAGGCCCCTCTGCAGTGGTATCCTACACGACTGGAGGGCTGTAGTATGAAGGTCGGATGCTCTCGTACACTGAGTGCAGGTGATAGACGTGTCTGAGTCTGGCAAGTGCTGGTTGAGTGGCCGGTGTGTTTGACCGTCGCCGTCCAGCGAGGCGAAACGAACCGAATCGATGCGACCTTCCTCTCTTCGAACGATACGAACCGAGACGAATCGGATATGCGATGCGGCGATGCGAGTCGATTTATTTTTTCATCAATGTGCTCTGCATGCAGGCGCTTGGAGAAGAAATGACCTTTTGTCGTTACTGTCGTCGCTGCCCTGGCTTGTCACATCAACCTGCCGTGATTGATTGCTACTGCCATGTCGTCGCAGAACTGATACGACGCAACGTAAATTTGCATCGCTACATGCGCTAACCCATTGTTCAAGTTCCTTCAGTGTCTGCAGCTTTCTCCACGTTTCAGCCTCGCTGCCATGTTCTTGTCTTACATCAGCCTGATCGATCTGACTGCTGCCGTCGCCGTCGCCCATCAGATTTTCGCTTCGAGTTCAACTACCGCTTGCGAGTCACCTCCACGCGCCCGCCGGCTCTGCAGCCTTGTTCTATCTCCTGCCTGCGTTCGCTGGCAAACGCTCCAATCGGCATCGGCAGTCGATGATTCAGCTCCTCTCATTGTGCCGCATTCGATGCTGTGAGGCTGCGATCACTGTCAGTCTTCCAGTCGCACAGTCAGCTACCACTCTCGAGCGACCGGCCCCTCTCAGCGCGCTGAGGTCGACCGTGATAGGCAAAGAAGAGACGATCGTGGCATGATCCTACACTAGGCAGCAGGGAGAGTGCGGCGCCGCTTCAGCGCCGCTGCCCATGCGAGCGGGTGAATGAAGTCCTAAGCCTCCGTATGTCGTCTTGGAGCGTTTTATGGCGAAATACACGTCGACTCAACAAGGCATTCGTTGTACCTTCTCCCAATCATGATAGGGCGCAAGCAGCACCTTTCTCCTCCTGGCTCTTCCTGGTCGTTACGCGAGATCGCTACGTCAGCTACGTGAGAGCAGCTTATGTCTGGGAGCAGAACGAATTTTGAAGCGTCCGCCACGACTCTACGGATGCGCTCATGATCTTCAATCTCTCAAGGGCATCTCCAAGAAGGACAAACGACGTCAAGGGTGAAGTCAAGCTCCCAAATTTAGTGGCTTGCGCCTCAGGCAGCTCGACATGGGCTGCAATCTCCGAGCAATAACAACTACGATCTTCAGTCCCTACCACGATACCTGCGAGACAAGGCGCGCGACTCCCCTCGACACGTCTGGCAGATCTTACACACGCGCGAAAATGGAGTGAGGCATGCGGACAGCGTCCCGACACGCAGTATCCGACCATGACTCCGACATCTTGACTATCGGCGGCAGCGCAAGAGCAGAGACACTCGCGAGTGCTTTGGAGCCGGCGGTGGCACCACAGATATATATATATCATGATCACAGGGAAGAGCGAGCACTGCGCCTGAAGATCGTTCGTCGACTCTTGCGAAGGCGACTGTGAGGACTTACTATCGGAAACTAGACTACATGATCCGGCTCCGTGAGAGCGTCTCCTGCGGCTGATATGTAGGCTCCTCGTCGAGCGGACAAATTATCTCAAGGCAGGTTTGACTTGAAGAGTGTGGTGTGGGTCTATCACGTGCCTGATGCCTTAGGCTGCAACTGCCGCACTTCTTCTTCCGACTTTCTCGTAGATAGTCTCTCTCTCGAATACATTAGTTACATTTAAGTAGTTATAAGCCCCCTACGTTTCTAATACGTATTCTACGTATTCTAATAGTTACTCCGAAGACTACTACGTAGCTAGTATTATCTATAAATTAGTATACCGATAGTATCGTCGCCGCCGACCCTCGAGTATTTCTAGTAGGTACTAGTACTTCGAGTTAGTTAATTAATAAAGACGCGTTAGCTATCCGCTACGCGCGCCTATATTTAGCGTAAGGCTAATATACGGTTTATATTAATCTCTCTCTTATTTCCTTATTATCGCTAAAGCTATCTATAATAGCTCTAATAACTAGCGATATCGCCGGCGCTTATATAAGTAATATCCCTAAGCTAAAGAATAAGGAGAATTACCTATTATAGTCCTACGCCGCTAAAGGCGCTCTTAAGGGTATATAGGTATAGCGCTATATATAAGGTACCTATCCGAAGCCTACTACTAAGGTCTTAAGTAAGATATAAGAAGAGTTTAAAGACCGCTAAGATAAATAGGATACTAAAGATTAATTAGTACGTACCTAGATCTTTACTAATTATATCTCCGAGATCTAGTAATTATTACTTAGACTCGCTACTTCTTAGGAGGTATAGGCCTACCTAAAGAAGAAGTATATTAGTAATAGTAGATCTACTAAATTTATACTATTCTAGGAATACATTACCCTCCGGTACGAGGGCAAGGATATTAAGAAGTTCTATAATAACTATAAGAAGAAATTAGATACTCTAAAGGAGACTAAGTTAGCTATTAGTAATTATTAGGCTATTTACTTCTTTATTATATAGATCGGTCTATTTTACGAGGCATTTACGTAGATACGACGTAAGTAGATACGCGCTACTAACTTTAAGATTAATAATAGT
>JAASFE010006145.1:19075-43408 GCA_013365205.1 Pseudocercospora cruenta
GGGTCCGGTTAGAAAGGGATATTATATAGTTTAATTACTATTTGTTTAATACCCCTTTGTTTACTTTGTTTGCTTTATAGACGGCTATATATACGCGATAAGGGGGTAACTTAAAGAGTGTAGTATAGGTCTATTACGTGCCTAATGCCTTAGGCTGCAACTGCCGCACTTCTTCTTCCGACTTTCTCGTAGATAGTCTCTCTCTCGAATACATCAGTTACATTCAAGTGTTTGTATGTCGTGTCCTATGCGTTCTATGGTTGTACGAGCGCATTCGAGTCTTCTCGTACATAGGAAGCTGACAAAGGTCGATCCTTCCGAAGACGGAATACGTATGCTCACCCAAAGTTACGAACACCTTCAGCACATCCTCAGTCCACATGATCATGGGCGATCAGATCACTACTTCAGTGGTAATTATTGGAGCGGGGTTTGGAGGTCTACAGCTTGCTCAAGGACTGCGAAAGCGCAACATACCCTTCCGGCTTTTCGAGCAGGAAGAACTCTCCGGAAGACCTAAAGGCCACCGGTTCCGCATCGGCGAAGATGGCACAGAAGCACTGTTCGCGACCATACCGGATGAGCTTGGCGACCTGTTCACCGAGACTTGCCCCAAGCTGATTGATCCGCGTCCATCATTCTGGGACCCAAAGACTCTCGCCAAGGTTGATATCCCTCCTAGACCAAAACGACCTGGACGAGGTCCATGTGCTGTCGACAGAACGTGGGTCTTATCACTTCTCAGCCTTGGCATAGAAGAGCATATCCGCTATGGCAAGCGCTTCGTATCATACGATCTGATCTCCCATGGCGTTCTTGCGAAGTTTGGTGATGGGACATTGATTCGGGCAAAACTTCTCGTCGGCGCTGATGGTATCCACAGCCGTGTGAGAGCTCAGCTGCAGCCCACACGAAGACTTCTAGATGTGGAGCGACAAATGATCTGGGGTCGGACCACCATTACTCCGGAAGTCGAGAAACAATATCCGGATTGGGCTATGAAATGGACAGCCTTACTAGATCAGCAACATCCAACAAGGAATGTAATCCTTGAGCCTATCATATAGGACAATGATGTTTCGATCGCATCGAGCGGGCGACTGTCGAGCCAGACGAATTACATCTACTGGGCTTTGAGCTCAGAATTGCCAACCAATCCACCGCGCACGGTTGAGGAACTCAAAACCTTCGTTGGAGGTATCACCGAGAATTGGGATCATGACTTCTGCTCGCTGTTTCGACTAGCAGATTGGGATCTTGCTGTACGCGCCAGAATCCATTCCAGTAAGCCTGACGTTGGGCACTGGTCTGGTACTAATGGAAGAGTGACTATGATCGGCGACGCTGCTCATCCCATGTCGCCGCAAGGTGGCTTGGGAGGCAATACTGTCGCTATCACGGCCGCAGACTTGGCAAGAACCGTTGGGCAGAGCGGCATCAGCGAGGAAAGCATTATTGGCTTTGAGAAGCGAATGAGAGCCACCGCAAAAGAGGCTTTGGATACCACTTTCGCGTCAGCCAAGTTTATGTGGAGTGGTAAGGAGTGGTACGAGTATGAGGAGGTCGAAAATAGGTAAAGGCCGCAATGTGGCCGCATTATACTGCTGATAGTGACGCTCGGACAGATCAAATGTGCCCGTAGTGACAATTTGAGCAATTTTCACAGATGCTATGCACACTCTGTACACTTTGCATTGATGCACAAAGTCTCCGGAAGATGTCACGCGATGATCGGAATGGATGCCGAGCACGCCATATATGGCGTGCGCAAGGTTCCACGTTGACAGGCACATCGCTGCACTGCTGACTTGATCAAAGATGACCTTCAACTCGAATACTACAGCTTCACATCAAATGCTGCCGGTCACTTGCATAGAACGCCAATATGCGACAGAAATTGGCTAGAAAGGTTGCCGTCATTGGCGCTGGCGCGAGCGGTAGGCAACATTCCCAATCTGTCATGAGTTACTATATCCTTGTCTAACAATAGATAGGCGCGGCGGCTGCTGCTGCTCTGAAGGCGGAAGACTACTTCGACGAAATACAAGTATTTGAGCGAAAGGAGACACCGGGCGGAACTTGGATCTACGATCGTGATCCGGGAGATCTTCCTTTCACACCTGGAGCGTTACCACCCCAAGTCGATGCGCCATTGGAGATTCCAGAACGCCTTCCTACAACAACGACCGCCTCGACGCAACATCGCTATGATAAGACGCCAATTTATGAACAGCTTACGTGAGTGACAGGTCGACGGGCTAGTCATTGATACTGATAATTTTGTAGAACAAATGTGCCAGATGTGGCAATGTCCTTCACTGATCTACCATTTGCGTACGGACCTTTCGTACCGCATTGGATTCCCAAACAGTATCTGGAGAACTACTTCTCGCATCACAATCTAGATCAGCACCTCCATCTCAACACAACTGTCGAAGACATTACAGCTCTGAAGAAGGACAGATGGCGGCTGACTTTACGACGTTACGATGCAGCAAGACATGTCGATGACTGGTGGCAAGACGACTTTGATGCAGTAGTCATCGCGAATGGTCACTATTCTGTTCCATTCGTAAGATGCATCGTTGGTTGATGATGATCGAGAAATGTCCTAATTCAGCATCCAGGTTCCGTATGTTCCCGGCATCAACGCATATCGAGAGAAGTTTCCCGATCGTATAGTTCATTCCAAAGTGTTCAGAACAGCCAGAGAGTACGCAAATCAGAGAGTTCTTGTCATCGGCAACTCAGCCTCAGGATACGATGTCGCACATATCCTCATCGCTTCCAAATTACTGAAAGGTCCTCTCTACGTATCTCGCCGATCTCCAGGTCGATGGGTAAGTCACAGCTCTACGACTCAACTAGTTTTCTCTCTGACATCACCATATATAGGACGGCAAAGACCCGCCCGAGGGCATGCTCTGGAAACCAGTCATCACAGAATACAAGTCAGACGGCAGTATAATCTTCTCCGATGGAACCGTCTTATCCGAAATCGACAAGATCGTCTATTGTACAGGCTACCAACCCTCCTATCCCTTCTGGAACCTCAAAGCCAACGGGCGTCCCCTGTACTCCTATAAACAGTCCCGTCTCATAAACAACTATCAACACACCTTTGCCCGAGACTTTCCAACTCTCGCATTCATCGGGATCCCACGAGTCTTGACGTTTCGGTCTTTCGAATATCAAGCCGTCGCCATTGCTCGATTATGGTCTGGTCGTACTTCACAACCTCTTCCTTCTCGTCAGGAGATGAAGGATTGGGAGGAAGATAGAGCCAATGATACGACAATTAGGCATGCTAAATTTCATCAAATTGAATGGACGAATGGTGAGACGATGGATTGGTTTAGATGGTTGTTTGAGTTTGCGGGCTTGCCGCAACTTGAAGGCCATGGGAGGTGTCCGCCTGTGCTTGGAGAGGAAACGAGATGGGCGATTGAACATATTAAGAAGTATCCTGAAGGTGGAGATCAGACTGTGCTTGAGGGTGAGGGAGAGGAGTGGGAGATCATTGGGCATCGGAAGAATGATGCGTTATGGTTTTTGTAGAGAGGTAGGAGGGTAAGGGTAGACTATAGTGTGAACTTGAATGTTGTTTCGGGCGTGACGACTGTCCGGTAGGTCTGAACCTTGTGGGATTCAATAGAGGCTGTTAGCGCTAAGTTACTGGTAAATGATGAAAGCACGTCCCAGGTGTGAATATGATAGTTCTGTTGGTCGTAATTGCTGACGGAGATGACAAAGCTTGGCATGTGGGGTACAACAAGGGAGCAGTGAATCTTTCCAGACACAATCTTTTCGTACATTTCAACCTTCCAATGTCTTCTCAGTATCGGACAGATCTTTATAGCTCAAAGCACGGCACGAAGACCTGGATTCTTGGTCTCGTACCAATTCTGGGGCCGTAAGAGACACAGGCAAGTATGAGTGGTGCGGTGACGTACGCCTGAGACGAGACTATAGGCCATCACGGCCGCATCTGAATGGTATCGACAACATAATTTCGGCAGCAATGCCGGCGAGGACTTTCATCAGCAGCAACGCTAGCGAAGACGTTCATCAGCGACCTCGTGCTGTGAGTATGCCGGGAAGGACGATCCCGACCGAACGATATCGCACTAGGTGCGCATTTTGGGACATCATCATGTACTCTCGACAGCAGGCATCTGCCGAACATGGACCTGTCGATCTGTAGACAATTTTCAATGCACGATATCAGCCTCGCCTACAGCTGGAGGCACTGCACAAGCGACTTGGCTTCAGAGCTACCCTTGCACCACGGCACAAGTGATCCGGTACTTTGATCGCCATATTTGGCCTATCAGCCCGATAGAACAGCATATGGGCACGAGTTCGTCAAGTCCATGTCCATTACGATGTATTCTCTTCGCAATAGAGACCAGGCATAGGATAATCGTGGCATTATCGGGATTTGCTGGCATGCTCGACGTATGGTGTGACATGCCCTGATCTAACAGCACGAGCAATGGCGGAAGTGGACTCAAAGCACGACATTGCAATCTTAGGTGCAGGAATTGGAGGCTTAGCCCTGGCAATCGGTCTTTCGAAACGTGGCATACCAGTCACGGTCTATGAAGCCGCGAATGACTTCTCTCCCGTCGGTGCTGGAGTCGGACTCGGACCCAACGCACTGCAAGCGATTGATCTGCTAGACTCAAACTTCCGACTCTTGTATGAATTCGCAAAGACCGAGAACGAGAGACCCGAATTTGAGCATTCTATATTCGATGCATTGTATGCAGAAGAAGGTCTCGACTTTGGGGATAGGTTGGGATGGAGCCGAGGACTGGTTGGGGCACCATATTTCACACGGAGCAGTGCGCACCGGAAGGATCTTCTCAACATTATGAAAGAGCTCATTCCAGAAGGAATTGTTAAATTTGGCAAGCGTGCGGTGAAAATCGTACAGACTGATGACAAAGTGACTGTGAGCTTCGAGGACGGCGAGACCATCTCCGCTGATGCGCTGGTCGGATGCGACGGCATCAAAGGTATGACCAGAAGGGCGGTCCTGCAGAATGTTGCTCCAGAAGAAGTCCCAGCACAGTACTGCAATATGTACATCTACCGTGGTATCGTGCCCATGGAGGACGCCAAGAACATCCTGGGAAAGCACGCTGGAGACGCCAAATGGTTCATGTCCCAAGGCAAGGGCGTAGCAATCTACCCGATCTCAAAAGGAAAAGAGGAAAACTTCGTCTTCTTCGTTCACGACCCGGAGCCTTGGCAGGGTGTACAAGAAGCCGTCGAGTGCACGCACGAGGGGATGCTGACGGATCTTGCGTCCTTCGATCGCCGCCTGCTGAAGTTGTTAGATTGGGCCAAGCCTCTCAAATGGCCAATCTTTCATCACCCGAACACACAAACATACTATCACGGCCGAGTATGTCTGCTCGGAGACGTTGCGCATGCGTCGTCACCGGGACAGGCTGCAGGAGCTGGCCAAGGATTGGAGGATGCAGTTGTGCTGTCCCACCTGCTCTCGCTCACGACCTCAAAGAATCAGATCCCAATCCTTTTCGAAGCTTACGATGCTGTGCGAAGACCACGCGCGCAGAAAGTCGTTCAAACAAGTCAAGAAGCTGGAGAAATGTACAGCTGGAACTTGTCGAGCCTTGGAAGTGATATGCAAAAGATTGTGGACAATGCCAACAATCGTCTTCATTGGATCTGGCAGCATGATATCAGAGCGGATGTCAAGAGAGCGGAGATGCTATTCAACGAACTTATTCGCGCTTCCAGCTCAATCTCTGGCGCAGAGTCTGCTGCCGACTTTCCCTCTGGAGCCTTCATGGCTTCTGACATTGGCCTGAAAAGTGTGCATCTGGTACAGAACTTCTAATGCTGAGACAACAGCGATCCAAATCCTGAGACTTTATCAAGTATGCCATTAGTCCTGTACGCATGCCAAACCGTGGCCGTATTGACAGCAATCACAGGTTTCCCAAGCTCCACTTCCATCTCCTCCGCAGCCTTGGCCGCCGGCAGATTCGTACCAGCCTGGAACAAAGCATCAACACTCGCATCATCGACCTTCCGAAACGCCTCCTTGATCCGATCGGGATGAACCTCAGCAATCGAAGTAGCACTCTCACATCGAAACCCATGAATAGCATGAACCTCAAACCCCAGCCCAACAAAGAAATCCACAACCTGCTGATCACCGACAGCTTGATATGGCGTCACGATGCCAATCTTCTTAGCACCATAAACATCCAGAGCTGCTTTCGCCGCATGCGCACCAGTCGTGACTTTCAGACCAGAAATCTCATGCATATAACCTTCGAATTGTTCGGCGCCATCTTTTCCTCCCCAGAATGTTTCGGCACTCATTCCCATTACCAAATATGTGGGTTGACAGTGCAGGACGCTTTTCACTGCTGCTTCGATCGTGGTTCTGAGATGTTCTAGGAATGCTATCATGGCTTCATCGGAGTTGAGGGAAGGGTTTGAGATCTCGATTCGTCCGCTGTGCCACGAGATGCCATTTACGAGCATTTGATTGAATTCAGCTTCGACGACTGTGTTTGTTGCTGGTCTGGGACGTGGTTACTACGGAATATAGTTGTGAGGGTTATGGGTGACCGCGTACATGATCAAACCGAATCGAGCTCGTGGAGATACATAGCTAACCAGTGCTTGAGATGGAGTTGGTGCCATCGTGCTTGCTGTAATGCGGCTTTGCGACAAGCAATCGACGATTTCCACGGCATCAGAAAGCTCCTGTACGACCACATCTTGCCTCTCGATAGAGGCCAGACATCTAGGCGAAGCTCGGTCGAGACAGCGCATCTGTGCCCGCGGCCGAGTCGCAATGCTCGACGTTGGCCCCACTTTCACATTACAGCCCCAAGGAGCTCCAGGATCCCTGCAGATCAATCGACAAGGGTCAAGATATCAGCCAAAGTCCGCTTGATCAAGCTCAGTCCATGTGCGACCACATGTGCGATGTGAGAGCATTGGCGTGCAGAACATGCGGATCAACTCCCTTATCAAGACACGCTGTCTGAAGCGGCTGAAAGCGTACGGAAGTTGTGTGGTGACCTTTTCTGCCAGAAGCGAACATTGTCTGCCACCATGGGTTCGGCCAGGGAAGTTGACGTGAAGACACAGAAGGAGATATCGAAGACGTCGATTGATGCTATCAGCATCGAGAACGGTCGCGATCAGACTCCAGCGAGTGACAAGGCACTCGATCGTCAACTGTTGCTCAAAAGAGATCTGATTCTCCTGCCGACCGTCGGATTGCTCTACATGATCGTGAGCTTCAATTCGACTTGTCCCTGCTCACGCACTGACCAGGCTCTAGATGTTTCTCGACCGAACCAACATCGCCAACGCAAAGATCGAAGGACTAGTCGATGGTCTGAACATGCCATCGAATGGCTACAAAACAGCACTGTGGATGTTCTACATCCCATTCATCCTGGCGTAAGTAGATCAAAGGCCGGCGCTTGGGACACTCTGACGATAGCCAGTGAAGTGCCTTCCAACCTGATCTTAAATCAAGGAAAGATTCCACCAAAATACTTCCTCGGGGGCATGACATGCCTTCTGGGAGTTCTCGGGATGTGTCAAGGTTTGACACAATCTTATGGAGGTCTCCTAGCACTGAGGTTCCTGATGGGTGCACTGGAGGCGGCGCTACCAGCAGGAGCAGCGTATATGATCTCAATCTACTACACCAAAAAAGAGGCAGCAGTCCGCTTTGCGGCGTTCTTCAATTTTGCTCTCCTCGGACCTTTCTTTTCTGGTTTGCTGGCATATGCGCTTGTGAATCTGGACGGTACTGGAGGCTACGAAGGGTGGAGATGGATCTTCATCGTCGAAGGTCTGATGACAGTATTCTTCGGTCTGATTGCAGTAGTCTTCACCCCCAATTTCCCTGAGAAGGCACAATCCTGGTTCTTGAAATCGAATGAGAAGGACTACCTCATCACCAGGCTTGAGATGTCCCGAGGTCTAGAAGAAAAAGGCTCAGTGGCCGACAACGTCTCCATCTGGAAGATTCTAGTTGACTGGCGGATTCACCTCTTCACGATGTGTTTCTTCTGCTGCGACATCACTGCATCTTCGATATCGGCCTTCATGACATCGATCCTGAAGGAATTGGGCTGGACAAGTAGCAGAGCTCAAGTCATGACCATGCCTGTCTGGGGCGCTGGCATATTCTTCACCTTCCTCGTCACCTGGACCGCAGCTCGAACAAATCTTCGAGTCCCATTCGTGCTTGCCTCGATCTGTTGCCAGCTTGTCGGCTGGTCGATCATGGTCGCATACGTGCCTGCGCCTGAAGTCCGATACGCTGCGCTGTTCTTCATGAGTATCGGCACATTTCCACAAATGCCACTTCTCATGACCTGGTTGAGCAACAATTTGAGAGGTCGGAAGTATCTGGCAGTCGGAATGGCTTGGCAAGTTGGATTCGGTAATTGCGCGAACTTTGTGAGTAGCAATGTGTTTATTGGTACAGAAGTTCCAAGGTATCGCACAGGGTTTGCGAATGGGATGGGTTGGACAGTCGCTGGCTTTGTCTTGGTTTGTTTCCTCACCATTCTACTGATGGCGAAGAATCGACGTCGAGAGTCAAGACTAGCCCAGATGACCGCCCAGGAAAGGGAGCAGGAGAAACAGATCTCGTTCAAGTTCCTCGTGTAGCAATCGATAGATCTCAGTCAACTCGAATGCCCAGCCACTGTTTGAGGATGGCTCTAGATAGCCAGGCGAGGTAAGTGTCGCATGAATAGACCGCATGAAAGCATCGGTGATACCCACGATGCATCGAGCAGCTATCCAAGATAGGCCAAAGATCCGGACATGGGTGGACCCAGATATCCGCAAAAGGTGGATTTCTGGATTTATGGGGACCAGATCGGCACGATGTATCAAGATTGGAGCCGTGTGACGTGCAACCCTCGAAAGAGCTTCAAGAATAACATCGTGGTGGAGCTTGATGGGGTGAAGACAGAGTACATATCTCCACAATTGTGTTTGAAGGATGTCGAACTCAGATTTACCTGTTGATGCTCAGCTCTTTATCAATGGCGAATTTGGTCCATCGTCAGACGGCAAGACATTCGATCTTCACTCACCTTATTCGGGCGAACTAGTTGGAAGAATCTCTGAAGCTACTGTGGAGGATGTAGACTCGGCGGTAGCAGCAGCGAGAGACGCCCAGCCAGCATGGGCGGCTCTGTCGCCTCAGGAGCGAGGAAAACCACTTGCAAAGCTCGCTCAAATGATTGCAGACGCATCTTCCGAGCTTGCACGTCTGGACGCGTTATCAATCGGTCGGCCGATCTCGACTTTCTTCGATGCGCACTATGCGATTACACACTTCCGCTAATTCAGTGAAGCAGCATACCCGGTCGGGACATCGTCGCTCAACACCCCAGGCTTCATGAATGTTTCGCCGAGGCAGCCATATGGCGTGTGTGCGGCCATCATTCCATGGAACTGCCCGCTCGTCTTCCTTTCCAAGAAGCTCGCCCCAGCTCTCGCCGCAGGAAACTGTATGATCCTGAAGACTTCAGAAAAGGCACCGCTGAGTTCTCATCGAGTTGCACAGATGTTGCAGGAAGCTGGCTTCCCTTCAGGCGTGGTGAATATCCTGCATGGCCATGGGATGCCGGCCGGAGACGCAATCGCACGCCACATGCAAATTCGAGCATTGTCGTTCACTGGCTCAGTGGGAACTGGAAGAGCAATTCAAAAGGCAGCAGCAGATTCGAACTTCAAGCATCTTGTAATGGAGCTTGGCGGCAAGTCTCCTGCGATCGTCTTTCCAGATGCTGATCTGGACCGGGCGGCGGAAGAAACACAGCAAAGTATCATGTTTCATTCAGGTCAGACTTGCATGGCGAATTCCAGAATTTACGTGCACAAAGATGTTGCCGATCAGTTCCTCGGGAAATTTGTGTCTCATGCAAAGGCAAGAAAGCTTGGAGATCCTTTGGACAACGAGACGACCTCAGGACCGCAGGCTGACAAGTCGCAATATGAGACCGTGGGGCGATATATCGCTGAAGGAAAGAGTGTCGCAAGGACAATTGAGACGTGGACACCTATGCCAACAGCAAATGAAGGGCTTTTCGTGCAGCCGACAGTGTTCTGGGGCGTGCCCGAAAACCACAATCTAGCCAAAGAAGAAGTTTTTGGCCCAGTTGTCAACATCAACACTTTTGAAACCGAAGAGGAGGCTCTTCGCATCGCGAACGATACTGAATACGGCTTGTACGCGGCAGTGTTCACGAAGGATATCGATCGTGCTCTCAGAGTGGCCAAAGGCTTGGAATCAGGTATGATTGGCGTGAATTGTACGAGTCCGACTAGTGCGTGGGATATGCCTTTCGGCGGATACAAGCAGTCAGGCATAGGTCGCGAAAGTCTGCTTGAGAGCTTGGACGACTGGCTGGAAAAGAAGGCGGTGTTCATGCGAATTGGGGGAGACCATTCAAGCCAGACAGGACACAAAGTGTTGGGTCGTTAGATTCCGGAGAAATAGTGAGGATTCCGTCACAGCAAGATGTTGAGAATTTGAAGCCAATTTAGTTGATCATGCCACGGGTGACCAATCTCTCTTCCCTACGATGTCGCCTTCGTAGCCAATGGCTTTCGCGAAGTCTCTAAGGAATTGCCAACGCGCCTTCTTCACCAAGTCTTTCTGCATGAAGTCGTTTGCCTTCTTCGGGTAGAAGTCCAAAATGTCGAGTAGAGACTCGTCATGAGCCGCAACCATCAGTATGTGATCGTGTACATCTGCCTGCTGCAATTTCTCGATGGTACGTTTAGCCTCTTCGGCATCGAGATGCATTTCCACCTTTTTCTGCGCGGACGGTTCGTATATGGGCCTGGTGCGATTGCCGTCTCGCAGAATGGGCTGAAAGAGTGCACCTAGACATGGGGTCAAGGCCATCGGCGAGACTGCCATACATCAATCAGCTGAGGTACTTCTCCATGTAGACCTCTCACTTACATGGGTTAGGTTCAATGTTCAAAGGAAGTGGCATGTAGGGCGAGGGTCGCAGCTCTCCGGCATGATGGTAACTATCGCCGCCCATCAATATGAAGCTGGGAGGATCAGCCGTGACTCGAGCGAGAGCACATATATGGCCGTGTGCATGTCCAGGTGAGTTGAGGAAGTACAGCGAGCCATCACTGAAGTAGTCGATCGCTTCCATCTCTCCAATCCAGAGGTCAGAGGACATCTGAAGCTCTACTAGCTTTCTGCCTGCGAAGTCACTCTCCAAGAGCGCGCTGTCCGGATTGGTCGGATAGGCTGGAAGCAAGTTCTTCTCAAAGCCAGGTCGAACGATCAATGCAGTGGACTTCTCGAACTCGTTCACATTTCCAATGTGGTCGAAATGCCAATGGCTCCAGACAACAGCTTCCAGCTTGGTAGCATCAAATCCGTTCTCTTCCAGTATCTCTCTCACGCTCTTTTCAACATTGATTACGTAGCCACCGTTCTTGAAACGATTGGTCAGGAAAGGACTGTAGTTCCACCAATCCTTACGAATGCCCAGATCAAAGACCAAAGAGCGGTCCAGCGCTGGATGCTCGATGAGAAACGAGAAGCATGGTGTCGCGAGGTATTCGTGCCCCGGAAAAGATGGTGACATGAACTTCCATGCATCCACACCTTTGATCGACGAGGTTGTGTCGATGATAGAGACGTCCACGGTAGTGGCCGACTCTGGTATACGCAGATATGGTCTTGGTGCCGAAGCCATATTTGTCTCAGTATTCAATACTCTCTAAGCTCTTCGAATGATATGTAGACACTTTGATGCTCGACGCGTCGTGAATGTCTTCAGCAACGTGGTTCTGATAT
The DNA here is from genome assembly GCA_013365205.1 of Pseudocercospora cruenta. Lineage (NCBI taxonomy): Eukaryota > Fungi > Ascomycota > Dothideomycetes > Mycosphaerellales > Mycosphaerellaceae > Pseudocercospora > Pseudocercospora cruenta. The sequence goes on from JAASFE010006145.1 coordinate 30,939, forward strand.
GCTGATCATCTGGCCTCGCTTCGAGTTGTGTCGTTACCGCTCGGCCTGCATCTGCACTCGCGGCAGAGTCAAGGCTGGTCCTCTCCGGAACATGACCGCACTTCCGAGGTTGCGACTGCCGCAGTATCTCGTGAGCGCGAGCAGCTTACATACTGATTCATGATCCCTTCGCCAGCCTCGAGGTAATAAGCACCAGCCAGAAGAACCATTACTGTAGCTTCAGCCCGCTGCGTCTGAGACTGAGTGATCATCGGTCGCAGACCTTTGATAGATCAGCATGGAGTGCCACTGCGGTGAAGTTTGAGCCGCAATCTTTTACAAAATGCATATATCTGAAGTCTCAGACCGTTCATCCGTCCATGACAGTGAAAGGAGAGGGAAGGTTCTGCCAAGACTGCTGCCTGAGGCTGGAAGAAGCACGGGACGCAGATTCCCTCTTTCTCTCCCCGACTCTGTCCTGCGATCTCCTTACTGTTCTTCCACTCGATATTGAGGACCGAGCTCAAGTTCGATCTCTACACACTATCTCTGCACTTGAGACATAGCTGAAATCCACATCAGCGACATATTGCCACACTGCAGCTCCACAAGCCATTCCAGTCACGTCTACTGTGCCGTCAATATCCAAAGCACTCTGCACAAGACTTGACACATGGCATCGGCATGCGGATATTTCGAAAGCTCCACTGCCTTCAATGTCACTCATCAAGAACTAGTGATCGAGATAGTCGCCAAATATAGCTTCTTGGTGTACAGCGTCTGCGCGCATCGGAGTGCCACTGGGTTTCCCGCACACCCTTGGAATCCAGGATTGCGGCGAATAGCAGACTGGTATTCGACGGCCCGCGACTAGTGAATAGCACTCCGATGCGTAGGGACGCTGTATGCCAAGTCTCAATCGGCTCGAACCAGAAGCCAAATGCGAGCATGTGACGTCGCTTCAACCCCGGCAGCATGGGTTTTCCTGGAAGCAGATCTCATCCAAGAACACGATTTCGGCGAAGTTGCTGAACTCATCTTGGAACAAATACGACGGCAACCCGGCAGCATCGAATACGAGAAAATACTACATTGCAAGTCTCACCATTACTACGTGATCTAGATTGCCACCGTAGTGGTACAGCATATAAAGTAATGCTCAAGGTAGGGAAAAACCAGTCCATCATCACATTCATCCCAGCCAACTCAATCCACATCTCCCTGAACCACCTCAAGAACACATCCGTCCAATACCGACCATCAGCAAAACAAAGCAATCATGCAACTCCTCAATACCATCCTCTTCGCCACAACATCCCTCGCAGCCGCCCTCCCCCAACTCGACGGCGTCCGCTCCACCGAGCTCCCAGAGGGCTACTCTTGGTCCGTAGAAAACTGGCACGCAGGCTGTGCCCGAGCAGGTTGTAACTACAATTTCAACGTCAGCTCCGAGATCAACAACATATACCCGGGTTTCAAAGCCTACTGTTCCGGTACCGATACAGGCTACTACAAAGATTGCGAGATCCTCGAAGGAGTTTCAACATCAGGTACACCTTTCGTTGCTGCGTCTCTGAGGCCGAATTTTCAGAATGGGATTGCGACGATGAGTGTGAGTTTGAGTTTCACGGATTCTGGGACTGGAATTACGAGGAATATTTCTGGTTGGCATGATGCTTCGTACAATGCTTTCGTGGCGCCGTTGCAGAACTTTACGATTGAGCCGAGTCAGGTTACTGCTGTTCTTTGAATGGAATTTGGGTGGGGATTTGCATAGCGTTGTTGTGGTCTTACTTGCGAAGGGTAGGGGAAGTATTGTACATAGATGAAAGTTATTGAGAGACAGCTAGAATCAAGACAGTACAAGAAGTCCTTGATATTCAGGTTCATGCTAAAGTGGTATCATAACATCAAGTAAGTAGCGCTATGGAGGCACTCTGAAAGTGACCATGTCAAGTGCTCAAGCCTGCCCAAAATTGAGCGCCTGCTGACCTGGCTCGCGATTTCGTTCGGGATCTTTCATCCTGCGACATCGTTAACATCATCATATATACCTATTGAGGTAACATCACTTACTTGTGAATCGTGACGTCGTCGTGAAGTTCAACATTGCCCATCGCTTGAGGAGTGATGAGAATGAACTGCCTGCCAACGGAACGTCGGGCAGTCTGAATCATCAACTTCATCGACTGCGAACGATTGACGCTGTCCATGAAGACATCAAATTCGTCAAGACAACGAATCGGCGAACCCATGGCTTCCCAGATACTCAGGAGCAAGCAGATCGTGGAGAAAGATTTCTCGCCACCACTCAGGGTCTTGGTCTGACGTCCTGTATCGGATTGTTTCGTCATGTCTGGCTCGACGGTGAGGTCCAAGGTCTTTTCTGTGTGCTTAAAGTTGAGTCGGCCACGGAAGTTCCGCTCAGTGAGGAGGTAGTTGAAGTTGATGCGTGTACGCATGGAAATGTGGCCGCGGAAGAGACCCCAGCGGCGTTGACGCTCGGCCAATGTCTTTGTCAGAAGCTGCGACCGTGTCAGTAATTGTCATGGGAGATGAACATTGGCATGATACTCACCTCACAGACCTGCTCCATGATTCTATGGTCTTTTTTGGCGCGCTTGAAGTTCTCCGCCGCCTTCTTCCAACGCTCGATGATTTCTTCATTACTCGCCTGTAGTGAGCGTTGATCGCGCTGCCATTGCTCCTTCAGCGTATCAATGATGCGTTCCAGTGCGTCGGAAGATTTGGTGACCGGCACCCGTTCAGGAGCGACTTCTTGTGCCAAGGGAATCCATTCCTCGATTTGCTTCTTTTTGGCGTCAACTTCTTCTTGCAGTTGCGCCACTTGGACCTTCGCCTCGTCTATCTTATCGTATGCCCGATTTTTGTTCAGCAGAGCTACCTGTCGAGCATTTTCGACGTCCACCTTTTTCTGAACGGCCTTTTCGATCAAAGTTTCTGCCTTGGATTTTGCATCTCGGGCCTCTTCAACCGCATCTTTGAAGATACGTGCATTGGCATTCAAGTCTTCGATCTGGGCGATAGCGTCCTGCAATGAATCTTCTGCAGCTTTCTTCTCTTGCAGATATTCCTCTTCTTGACGCTGCAATTGCTGCAGTCTGCCATCCTGTGGGCGGTTGGCATCAATTTCTGCCTGCTTGGCATCGACATTGTCATCTGCTTTCTGGTACGCTTCCTTCAGCCGTCTGGATTCACGTTTGTGAGCTACGACCGCTTGTCCAGCCTTGGTGTGCTCATTTTGCATGTGCTGAGCGTGCTGCTCCACCTGACCGCGCTTGCGTCCAGCATCTTGCGCACGCTCCGTCGCGAGCCTGATCTCTTCCTGCTTGTCTACGTTCATCCGCCCTCGACCTTGCCAAGGGGCAACAGGACCGACTTTTTCGCCACCATAGGGATCATAGTCCCAGCGCTGACCAGCGGACTTGTTATGAGGATGTAGTGTGATAGTAGCGCGCACATGTTGAGGCCGATGGCCGGTGCCGAACATGAAGTCTCGGCCTTCGTCCAGATCCTCGAACAACACAGTCTGCTCAATCGAATGGTTGATGACGAGAGTGTTGCGAATTGCTTCGTCTTCGATGTTCAAGATGCGCATGATTGTGTCGACAGCTGGATCTGGTTCGTCGACATTGATATGGACATCGGTGGTGATGAAGACAGTCATATCTGTGGCACCGACCCGGTTGGCAATCTGGTCGAGAATGTCACGATCATATTTGGAGGTCACAACAAAGGCGTTGAGAGTCTTGCCGCATATCTTCTCCACGATTGAACTCCATTGTGGTTTCGTGATGGAAATATGCATGCCAATTGGTCCGATGGGCTTCTTGCGCCAACGACTCTCCCTATTAATGGCTTGGCACAGCTTGTCTGTATTTCGCGGAAAGGCGCCCCATTTCTGGCCCTGATCGCGCTGGAGATTGTCCAAGTCTTTTCTGAGGCGATCATGCTCTGCGCGGGCGCCATCAATAGGATCTTTGGCTTCGTTCCATCGTTGCTTGGCAGACAACACGGCCGCTTCGAGCGCAGCTAGACTGTCTTCATGGTCATGAAAACCTTGCTTGGCCTGCACTGCCGCTTCCTTGAGCTCATCAAGCTCTCTGAGCCGCTGCACATGCGTCTCTCCATGCTCTCCCGCTAAACGTTCACGCTCCACGGCGATTTCTTGACCATTGAGTGCGATGTTCCTCTTGGCTCTGTTGAAATCATCCTTAATTCTGCGCTCCTCTGCTTTGACGTCCACCAAGGCCTTCGTGTTGTTGTCCCACTTCTCCTTGGCGGCATTGTAAGCGTCCTCCAGCGGCTGCAGTGCGTTCCGATGCTCTTCTATGGCACGATCACATCCGTCAACAGCACCTTGTTGGCTTTCAAACTCAGCGGCGGCAATTTCGGCCGCCTGCTCGGCTTCTGTTAGCTCTTCCTTGCCCTCTTCTAGAACATGCTCCCGCCTATCCAGTTCTCGCTCTTCCTGCTCAATCTGAGCCCAAGCAAATTCGCGCTCCGTCGCCTTGATTGTTGCGTACATCTCGCGGGATTTATCGGCTGCCTCCTTCTTACGTTCGGCTTCCTTAAATCGCTGACGTAGCTCTGCAATATCCTCCTCTTTTTGCCGCATCTTGGCACTCGTGATGTCCAGATTCTCCTCCAGAAGTTTATAATCGCCATTGAGAATCTCGAGCTGTGTACCCTTCATAAAGAACTTGTACTTCTCGGTCGGAGTGCTGTTCGACAGAAAGGCACGAGCCTTATCCTGCGTCAAGACATTGATCGGATTGTCCATCTGCAAACTGAAGTAATCCAGCATGTCGTCAAGATCGGATTTCTTGGTGGAGATGGTGGTTCCGGCAACGCTCTTCAGCTTGAAGCCACTCGAGGTGTGGGTGAAATGACGCTCAACGGTAATGCTGCGGCCATACAGCTCGGGCTTGTAAGCACTCTCGCCCTCATTCTTGATCGTGACGCCGACCGTGGCTTTGTCGGTGCCTTCCTTGATCAGCGCCTTGAGGCCTTTGCCACGTGAGGTCTCGGAAGCCTTTGTGCCAAGACATATCTGCAGCGCCGTAAGGACGGCACTCTTGCCGCTTCCGTTGTGACCGATGATGAAGTTGATTAGCGGACCCAGCGTAATACGCAGCTTGGCGTGACACATGAAGTTGGTGCAGTAGATCTCCTCCACGACTCCATGATCGGCGGCGATGTTCTCGCGATGCTCTCTGAACTGCCTATGCACATATTGCGTCGCCTTGAGCTCATCGAAGCCATCCTCTTCGCGATCATCATCGCTAGAGTCTTGCCTGAGGCTGTAATCGATGTCCGGGTTGTTCGCAGGCTCGGCATCGGAGTCGTCGTCGATATCGACATCATTCGTATCGCTGTTGAGGAAGTCTTCCTCGTCGGACACAACAGATCCTCGGCTGGCCTGAGCGATTGCAACCCGCGTTCGCTTGGTGTGGTTGTTGTTCATGCGGAAGCTGGAGCTTGCACTCTCGATTTCGACGTCAGACTCGCCGTCGACATCGTGGATGTCTCGTACGCGCTTGCGTGGCGCCATGACGGCGACAACGCTGGTGGTGGTGGTGTCTCCGCGATGTGGTGATATTCGATTGGAGGAGTGGAGGGCGGAAAGTTGACTGGAACGCGTCGCGCGTCCCAGAAAGCTCGGGCCAGAAGCTTAATTGGACCCCTGCTTGCACTTCACTTAACAAGCTCAACCTTCTCGCTCACACGCTTCTCGAAATCTTCCTATAACAAGATACGGCATTATACAAGGCAGCCAGAATATGCGCCGACATCTTTGATGCCGTATCATCACTTGTAAAGGCCCTCTAGCTTAACGAGTACAGCAGCCGAGTACCCAAGTGTGAAATGGTAGTATGCAGAAATCAATTTCTGCTTCCGTGTTATCCTAAGATTTGGTGGCTACTGCAGATATCTGAACCGCTTTCTCGTACTCGGCTTGTCGCGGGCGCAGTCCCTCCACTGACTGACACGCTCAGCCTAACTTGAGACGAAATGCTGCTGTGTAACGCCAAACTTGAGAAAATAGGTATGTACCCTCCTGTGCGTTCATGACCTGGCTACGGAGTTGGCTGTGTCGACCTCCGGTGATAGGAAATACAGCAACATCCGCTTGCTTCTTGTCGTTCTTACCCTCTGCTTTCCAGGAACGACCTCAGCCTCCCTTATGTATGCCGTGCCCCCTCTCAATCATTCTTCATACCACCGCTTGGAAACTGATCAAACTTCTGGCCTTCCAGCTCCATTCTTCTCTCTCTTTCACTGATCGAGAAGTTTCCTCAGCTCTGCCTGGAGCTCCGACTGAAACTCAGCAACTCGCGGATGCCACTTGGTTGTCGATGACAATCTGGTATACCAGTCCACCATATCAAAAATCCCGTCTGCAGCAGGTACGCAATCCGTGGACTTGTTACCAAGCGTGGCGAACCGCGTTGTGCTATCTCGGACCATCGGCAGCAAGTACTCCGCCATTTGCCGTGGGTTCAGGTTGATGAATACAGTCTGTGTGTCGCGATTGATGTAGCTGCGTTTCACGAGCGCCACATGCGTCGAGATATGTAGCAGGTGACGAACGTGTCTGCAATTCTTCGATTGATCTGTGCAGAAAGGCGGGTGAGGTCCATTGGGCTGATGGTATTCGCTGTGGTCCTTGCCAATAACAAACATATTGCTTCCGTAGAGGATGGACGTAGCCTCACTATAGATCTGCTTGCTCACTCGGAGAATGCTGACGTCCAATTCGAGCTCTGGCCAAGGTTTGGTGACATAGAGGTAGTTATGAGAAGAGCAGGCCTGTTTGCTGTGATCGGCGATGAGCTTGATGGCTTCTGGACTGGTCACCGCAAGGGCATATATCTTTTCTCGAAGTTCGCGCGGGAGGTCGAGGAAATTGGTCGGACTAGTAGGTGATACTATGCCTTGAGATGCACTCGAGTGCTGATGCGGCTGCGATACGAGCGACATTGTGGGTATTAGTGCCACTGCGTATACTAAGTTCGAAGCTGCGTACTGTAAGTTTGAAAGTGTCAGGAGCATTAAACTCGTTTAAGTTCGAGGCTTGGCTCCGGTGAAGTCAGCGAATCTGCATGTGATTTTGAGCTCACACACAGCATGTGGTGCGTGCACGTGTAAAGTTAGAGCTTGGACGCGCAAGAACAGTTGAAAGTCAGCAAGATCGAGAAGTGAGCCGAGAATTGAAAAGTTGCTGAAATGTTCCATTTCCGCTCAAGCTGATGTCGCTACGTAGGGACAATCAGCAATCGGCTTAGTCCAAGTTCATAGACATGTTCATGGAATTGCATGGAAAGACAGCTCGAAATCATTATACCCGGACTTTGCTCCCGATCTGCTCCCCGGCTCTTCACAGTCTCGCAGCGTACTCTAAGATGTGATACCAAAGAATACATGTTGCCAATCAGCGTCTTCGTTATCTGGTTGCGAGGAGGACCGCGGGCGTCGAGGAATTCATTGCCGAAGCGCAAAGACTGGCCAGATCACATCCATGCGGAAGCCAAATCCGACGCCATTGGCGACATCAAATGGGTAGGTTGTCGTTGAAGAAAAAGGCCTGGTCAGTGATGAAGTGCTGAACAGGGTGCCGAGTCAGCAAAATTTTGCCTTTCTTCGGCGCCGAGCCAAATCCCTTCCTCCCTTCCTCTTCAGACCTCACTCTTCCCTCTACCATCGTCTCACACTCGCAAGCCGTGAAGCCATACCGCTGTGCCAGGGACGCGTACGCCTCGCAACGCCTCGCGTGGCAGATTCTGCCATGTAATGGCTCCTCGGCGGGTCTTCCGCCCCTCATATAGGTGGTGCAGCTATCCGAGCAAACGAAAGCAAAACCTGACGTACTTATGTCGAGACTATCGACGACTCCCTTGCAGCAGCCGCACTCCAGGCGCGCATTATCCGCATGTTTTACTGCGGCCGGCAAATAGGAATGTCGCTTTTCTCGCTTGTGAACATCGCGTCCACAGACGCGTGAGAGTGGCGGCAAGTAGGTATCCATATTCAATAATTGGCACATTCGCACATGCACAACACATGCGCCACGCAACTCTTACCATACTTGGACGGCAGCTGACCTTCGCACACCTTCGCACACCTCACCTCTTCATTTACAGACTCACAATTCAAACTCAGATGATGCTATAGGACGAATACCTGCTGCATACCTGCGCTGCGCCGCTCGGTCGGCCACACGGGATTTCCTGGTCTACAGCACAGATCTTGCCACAATGCCATACTCGCTGCAGAATCGCGAAACGCAGCGATACTACCAGCCTTGGCTCGCAGCGCACGGCAGCTCCCTCAATGTCGCCAAACATGTCGACTCCCTCGCCCAACTCGACCTGCACAAACAAGGCTACGCACCGATCGCTTCCCGCGACCGCTCATTAACAGCATTCGCGCAATTGGTGGCCATACGACTCGACGTGCGCCGTTGTATGGTGTCTCTCATCGACGCCACCAACCAATACATTCTCGCCGAAGCAACTCGAACACATTCCGTCACAGCAGGGTTTGCCGAAGATGGAGACGAGTTGTGGTTGGGAAGCTCGATTCTCGCTCGCGCGGACGCTGTATGCGAGCATTCCATGTACTCGACCTGCTCTGGTACGGAGGCGGATGGGCGCATGTACACCACAGCTGGCATGATTGTCAATGATTGCCGCTTGGACGACCGCTTCAGCAAGCGACCGTACGTGGTCTCGGAACCGGGTGTGCGTTTCTATGCTGGCGTGCCGCTGCAGAGTCGTACAGGGTATACGATCGGAGCACTCGCGGTATCGAACGACGCACCGAGAGATGGCTTGAGTGCAGATGAGCTCAGATACATGCAGGAGGTGGCACAATCAGCTATGGAACACCTCGAATGGGCACGAGACAGAGTCGACCGGTTCAAGGGAGAGCGGATAGTGAGAGGGATGGCGCAATTTATCGACGACTGCTCGAGTCTGCGCGATGGATCAGATGGAGAGAAGAGCCGGCAACCCACACCTCACGAGCAGAGCGTTTTGTCTCAATCAGATACACTTCGACCTCCTCGGCCAGGTCTTGCGAAGAGAGTATCCTCGCGCAATGTCCATACTCAGTCCAACAAGCCCGACGGAATGTCCAGGATGTTTGCGTCTGCGGCGGAGATTTTGCGCGACTCTACGATTGCAGACGGCTGCGCGATATTCGGCTCCACTGCTGACTCTGGAAGAAATGCTGTGTTCCAGCAGCCACCGAATAACTACGACACCATCTATGACCGGAAATCGCAGCCTTCGCCAGCGTCCGACTCTGATCGGCATGAGACTGGTACTTCGGACTCTGACAGCTCCCCCTCTGCCCGGCCATGCAAGCTTATGGCCTTTTCTGTCGCCGACCAACACGCTCGAAAGTCAATAGAAGACGGTACAGCGCTTACTGTGGGCACTTTAGACAAGTACTTCGCACTTTTTCCTCAAGGTCGTAGCTTTTCATTCAATGACGAAGGAAAGGGCATATCATCTGAGGAAGAGAGTAATAGCGAGAGGGAAGCTGAGAAGCCTACCACAATCGACGACAGTCCTAATGCGAGGGCGAAGTCACGAAATCGAAAGCGGCACATGGACCACAAAGAATTGCTCAAGAAGATCCCCGGCGCCAAGACTGTCGTCTTCCTGCCGCTTTACGACCACTCCGAGGAGAAGCTCGTCGCTGGTTGTTTCCTATGGTCTTCTACCGTCGGGCGTATCTCTCTCGATGCCGATCTATCACATTTACGAGCGTTCAGCAATTGCATCATTGGCGAGGTCATCAGAATGAACATGCAGCGAAATGAAGCGGCGAAGACGACGTTCATCGCATCAATGAGCCATGAGCTTCGTTCACCATTGCATGGCATACTTGGTGCGGCTGAATTTCTGGCGGAAACCACGACCGATGCCTACTCTGCTGGGTTGGTAACCTCGATCGTGACTTGCGGCAAAACGCTGTTGGATACCTTGAATCATGTGCTCGACTATAGCAAAATCAACAAACTTGGCAAAACACAGATGAGACGAAGAGCGCGGCAAAATAAGCCAGTCAATCTGACCTCAGACTCTACCCTTGAGAGTCTCAACATGACCGCCGATGTCGATCTTGGCATACTTGTGGAGGAAGTGGCCGAGGCAGTGACGGCCGGTCACACCTTCAAGAAGTTGCCAGGTGCCACCGCTCTCGCCAAGTCTGCGCATCAGACGAGCGAATCTGTCGATACGCTCACGAACTCATCTGCCAATGACCATGCACGCGATGGTGTGTCAGTGCTGCTGGACATTAGTCCCAGACGGTCGTGGATCGTGCGGATCCAGCCAGGTGCTTTGAGACGTATCATCATGAATCTGCTAGGAAATGCCTTGAAGTACACCTCTTCTGGCTTCGTTGCTGTTTCGCTTCGTGCTCAAGAAAGCAGTGACAGCTCGAAGATCAATGCGCTGATCCGCGTCGTCGACTCCGGAAAAGGCATGTCCGAGAGCTTTCAGCGAGACAAGCTCTTCGTGCCTTTCAGCCAGGAAGACCCATTTCAGCCGGGCACAGGGCTTGGTCTCAGCATTGTCAAGCAAATTGTGGACAGTCTGGGTGGCAGCGTGCAAGTCCACTCGGAGATAGATGTTGGTACTGAAATCGACATCCACTTGAGCCTAACTGCTGCTCACGTCCCGACGGAAATCGATGCTAACGGCCTACCTGCGCCTGACTCGGAGATGATTGAAGTTGAGCGACTTACGAAGGGCAAACACTTAGTGATACTGGATCCTGCTGATCCCAACCGATGTCGTGTGCCAACACATCGCGTGGCTCGCTTCCACCAGACTATGAAAGAAGTCTGCACAAATTGGTTTGGGATGAGAGTCACTAGATCGACTGACATCGATGTTGAGGACGCCGATCTATATGTGCTTGGTGAACCTCCTCCACTGGAGAAGCTCGCAGATCACCATCACCGCGAGGGCCACCCAGAGCATTCGAAGCGAATCGTTCCGATTGTAATCATCTGCGAGAACGACCAAGACGCCATCACTATGACTAGACACGAGCAGGAAACACTCAGAAAACTTGGACAGATTGTCGAAGTCATGCCGCAGCCGTAAGTCCAGACCTTTTTGTCTCAATCGATGTATGCTAATGCTTTGACAGATGCGGCCCTAGAAAGCTCGCCAAAGCTTTTGTGCATTGCTTGCAGCGGGCTGAAGACGTTCGTGCTAAGCTTAAGAAATCTGATCAAGCTGCACCAACTCCCTCAGAAGCTGTTCCAAGCGAAGAGTCAGCTGCAACGAATTCCATGCAGCCGAATGCAGACGCCCAAGACTCGACGAAAGTGCCGCCTTCTCGAACCAACGACCTTCGGAACAGCGTTAGCTCCGCTCTGTCTTATCCTGCCACAACGCCCATCGATCCTCTGACACCCTCTCTTCGCTCCCCAATGACCGAAGACCGAGACCCTATCCGCACCATCAACCAAGACAACACTGCTTCAGCGACTTCTGAACCAGAACCCCTCCACCTCCTCCTCGTAGACGACAACAAAATCAACCGCCAACTCCTCGTCATGTTCATGAAGAAATGCAAATTCACCTACCTCGAAGCCGAAAATGGTCAAGAAGCTCTGGACCTCTACCGATCCTCGATCTCTGATTTACCGAATCGCAAACACTTCGATTTCGTACTCATGGATATCTCAATGCCAGTCATGGACGGCATGGAAGCCACAAGACGAATTCGAGATTTCGAGAAGGAGAATGGTGTCAAGAGAGTCACAGTCATCGCACTTACTGGTCTTGCGAGTGAGAAGGCAAGAGAAGAAGCGGAAACGTCTGGCATTGATGTGTTCTTGCCGAAGCCGGTCAAGTTTGGAGAGTTGAGGAAATTGTTGCTGATGCAGGGCGGTGGGTAGAGTGTGCCGGGCGTCGTTTCTGGTTCATGGAGACGCATTTGTGGAGTGTTTTTTTTCGGCTACTGATGATACCCATGCTTGAAATGAGATATAGAAATCAGATCATACAGAAAGAAGAGGCTGCCGAGTCGTCGGTTGGTGTATATGCGATTTTACTTACGTCCATTGTATCAGTCAGACATGCGAGCTAGATCGATATCAGTCACCTTTGGGAAGCATCGGGCTCCTTTTCATGATCGTTGTGGTGGCTTCGCCTACTTGCGACAGCAGTAGAAAGCACGTCCAAAGCGAAGATAAAACAAAGGAATATTGTCGTGGGAAGATTGAAGGCATCTATCCGCAGCTGAATTGGAGGCAAACGCGGCTCACTCCGTGAGCAGTCCGCACCTATTTGCAAAACCGGCTCTAGAACCAACACCTATCTGCAAAATACCTAGATATTATGTAAACAATCATTTTATATACTTATCTTAGTGCTGTATCGATTCTGTGTTATTCCTTTAATAGTAGAACGTTCTATAAGCATATAAAGTAAGTAGGT
>JAASFE010006148.1:1864-25007 GCA_013365205.1 Pseudocercospora cruenta
CACCAAGCTTTTCCAATGCCAGCTCTTCCTGGGCATCGCCGTCGAAGACATTCGGAGGCTGTTTCTCATTGTCGGCCATGGTGAATCCAATAGACAATAGAATAGGTGCCAGGTAGAGACAAAAAGGGAACGACAAGCACAAGACGACAAGATTTCAGTGAAGGTAAGCCCTCCAAGCCGCCAAAGCAGGAGGATCTTCAGGCGTAGATCTGGCTGTGCGCAATGTAAACCATTTACCTACAAAGACTTTCTCGCGTGCATGTCAGTAGGCCCAGCCATTGAAGGGCACCGCGTGTCCTTGCGCGTACAACGTGGACTCCCTATCTGCAGCGATCGAGCTTCGAATGCACTGCGTCTAGTGCGCACCTATGCTCAAGCAATTCGCGCGCTCATAGATAGGCGTCTGCTGTATAAGATCTACAGCAGCTCTGCTGTATAAGATCTACAGCAGCTCTGCTGATAAGACGGATAGGCCTCGGCGATTTTTGGCGAGAGAGGCTTTCTGCAGGCCGCTGCAGGGCTCACGACAAAGTTGCGCCCTGGAAGCAAGATGCGACAGCTCTGGAAGAAGACCGTCGCAATGCCCTTGCTAGCATGCCTACCATCAGAAGCAGTAAGGTATGCAGGCACTCTCTGCAGTCTCCTGCCTATTGATCAAACGTCTTCGATTCTTCTCCGAATCCTCGCAATGACGAACAGAAATCAAGCAAAATCGATCAGTCAGCTTCCGACTGCCGAAAGCTTGGAAGGACGGATCCCGTGCTGCGATCTCGTCACTCCGCGCTGCCCTGCCCGATGGTCCTCCTTGCGCTCCCACCACAATCGCGACATGAGGTGGCAACCATGATGGCTGCCATGCGAAACATTATCAACTGACCACTGTTCAAGCCTGTCAAATCTCGCACTGCTTACACAAATTATCCCGGCTGTTTTTGGGCTGCGATTCAGCTCCCTGGCCAAGCTTTCGAAAAGACCCTTTCCGCTGCTCTCAAAGTTGTCCTCCCCTCCTCATTCTCTCCTCTCTGGATGCACTTTATTACCCGCTTCGCACCACGAACGCAACAACATGTCGGCGCCTACGTCAAAACAGTACATCCGCCTTCTACACGGTGCCTTCACCGCTCATGCAATTCATTCATGGCCCTGGAGCGAGATAACCGATCCTGAGGCATGAAGTGCTCTGCTCTGACGCGCCTTCCCAGCTCGGCTAGGGTAAAGCCGATCCCGGGCAAGCGTGAGGTGGTAGGTGTCGGGTCCAAGCCAAGCGTTCACAATGCGCGCGAGTCTCCATCCTGAGCCTGCCTCTAGCACCACCGCCATACCCCATTACTACCTCACCGTCGACACCCTCGCAGGCATTGTTCACATCCCTTCTCCGGCTTGAGAGCACTCGGTAATTCCTTTAACTACATTTCTCAATACGACGACCCAGTCCTCTCCTACACCTGCACTCAGAGCTTCTTGCGCGCGACCAACCTCTTCTTCGCGACATCCCCGCTCCTCGTCAGCAGTCTTTGACACTGCCGCGAATGTGCAACCAGATCTGACTGTCTGGCCACTCAATTCTGAAGACAGAGGAATATCTCTGACTGACCATCAATCCTCGATGCCGTCGCCGCCGCGGCGGAGCACAAGAGGGGCTGCTCCGGCAGCACCAGCATCCACCACTTCGTCGTCACTCTCCTCCATGCGTCAAGACAAGAATTCGCGGAGTCACAATCAGAAATCTGCAACTCCGCGGTCACAATCATCTGAGGATATCAGCGAGCCTCCACGACGAAGCCAGCGAGCGCAGGCCGCCGCCAGAGACGACCATGACCCTAAGCAAGCAGATATTGTGGAAGATGGTGATGAAGAGACGGTAGAAGAGGAGGAAATCACACGCTGTATTTGCGGACATCAAGAGTATCCTGGCCCGCCACAGAGCGAAGCTTTTGCAGACAATTCAGACGCGCAGGCAGAAGACGCTGGCGGGCTGTTCATTCTCTGCGATGGCTGTACCGTGTGGCAGCATGGAGGGTGTGTGGGCATTGTAGAAGAGAGCCAGAGTCCGGAAAAGTACTACTGTGAGCAGTGCAAGCCCAAACTGCACGCCATCTCGGTAGATTCTAGAGGGTATGTTCGCTCTTTCCTGCACCTTCGCATCAATCCGTGAAGAACCTCTTCATTTTGTTCCTGCCGTTTAAAGAGCAGCGCCAGACAAGCGAGGAAACAACGAGGCAACGGCTTTGCAGGCGGAAAGAGGAGTCACAGTCTACGTTCTTTCGCTTTGTGCGAAAACATGACGACTGCTGATTCTCACCTCGTGCCATGCCACGCCACTCTGTATATACACTCACTGCCCTTGTATACATCTCTCGCACAAACCCTATACCCACCTTGGTCGAATTTCGAAATGGCGCGGTACCACGACGCGGCCGTGAGACGAGTAGCGGCTAAGACAGAAGACAATAGGCAGAAATACTCGCTCTACCTCCCACTCCACCCCAAAGCCAATCGCAAAGGCTCCGTGAGCAAGTCGGACAAGGATGCCAAAAAGGAAAGAGCTTCGGCGCGAGACGCACGCGAAAGCGTCGACCCTAGCACGGGCAAGAGGAGGACCACAATGCGCAGCAGAGAGCACGACGATGAGGATGAGCAGCTGCGAAAAGCTATCGAGGAAAGCCAGCGCGAGGCCGGACCCGATAGCGAGGGTACCATAGGACGGCGGAATGGCAAGCGTGGCCGGGACGACAGCAGCGAAGAGTAAGAGTGAAGAGAGGTGTATTCGCGTGAAGCATCAACTGACTTTGAAGCAGAAGCAAGCAGGATTCCAAGCGACAACGACGAGCGTCGGAGACTGTGCCTTCAATTGAAAGAACAGCGTCCGTAGAAGACGACTCGGACCTTGACACCAACACTGCCGCGGGCAGAACGAAGAAAGCAAAGGCCGACGCCGCGCTTCTAGCAAGAGAAGCCGAGAGAAAGGAGAAAGACAAGGAGCGTGAGAAGCAGAAGGCTGAGGCCGCTGGTCGACGACAAGAGCGTGCTAGGAGCAGACGCAACGATGGTGAGCTTGCAATTCAGAACGGGTGTGCCCACCATTAGACTAACTCTCGCCAAGATGCCGACGCGGCGGAAGAGACAACACCAAAACCAACGCCAAGTGCAAAGACCCCACCACCACCGCCCTCGTCCCAGCCGCCGTCTCCGCCCCCTGCAGACAAGGCTCCACCCAAGAAAGGCCCTGGCAAGAAGCCTCCTAAGAAGCTTGGCAACAATCAATACACGAAGGCAAAGTACGAACAGGCCGCATCATCACCTCATGGCCGGAAGAGGCAGATCATGGTTTCGGGGAGCGGTGATGAGACTCCCGACGGGCTTGGAAACGGCGAAACAAATGGCAACACCAGCGCTGGCGGTAAGACCAGTCCACCTGCGGAAAATGGAGTTGTTACTGGAAAGGCCAAGTTTGGTCGGGGCAAGAAGAATGCCGTCAACGGCAACAGCATGAAGCCGAGCGACGCAGAGCCTGTCGAGCGGACATACAACAATATGAACTCGCTCCTGACAGCAATGAGCGAGTCTGTTACAAGGGAAGGCGCGCAGCTCGTCAATGAGATGCAGACCATGATAGCAGGTGGTGCAGTGCAGAGCAACTGGATGAACACCGTACCTCCCGACGACAAGCCACTGGATGAATTGACGGCGCTAGAAACGGCCGCAAGGTTTCAAGCAGGCGTGCTGAAGTGGCAGCAGCAGTATGGGCCACTGCAGCGTGAGGCTACGCAGCCGGAGGGTTCGGGTGCAGTCTCATAGGATGACAAGTTGGAAGAAGAAGAAGAAGACTTCCCCAGAGCAGAGTTGCCTCACGGCTAGCATCGTTCTGAATGCAGATAATCAGTCAACGCAACGGATTACTTGAACGTGACTACTTCGACTTCCCCTTGCCTCGGAGAAATACCTTGGCAGTGAGTGATTGAAGCTCGTCAAAGCTGATAATTTATCTATGGTCTATCTCTAGAATGCCATTGAGTACAAAAAATGCTCCTCAATTTGAGCCGCGACCTCGAAACCAATCTCACAAGAATCTGAGAAGAACCATGATCTCAGTCGCCGAGCGGCAATCTTTTTAACCCCAACATTAATCTCGCAGGCATTCAATGTCCCTGCCTCTCAGCCTCAAGCTTCATAGCATACTTGCTCCTAACACGGAACCACTCTCCCTTAAAATAGAACACATAAACCGGGATCGCAAGCGCAATACCAATGATTCCGAAGATCAGAGTTGGCCAGACAAGCTCATACGGCGTGTTGACCGCAATCGTGGTATAAGCCTTCTTGGTATACAGCGCAGCAAGACCAGCGAACAAGTCTCGACAGAAACCATTACCTCCAGTCGCGCTCGCGGCATATGGTCCATATGCTGCGATCAAGTAATCGATCGTTGCGATGTAAATTCCGTAATTTGCTATTCCGACCAATCCGACGCAGATCAAAGGTGCGATCCAAGGGACTCCGTATTTAGGACCTAGAGAACAGAAAGCGAGGCCTATGAGGCCTGCGGCTTCGAGTGGAACGACCCAGCAAAGAAGCCAAAGTCGTTCTTCAGGACAATTGTTATTCTTCGCCGGACGGCCTGGGTTTAGACGGTAATGTAGTGACCATAATACCCAACCGATTATATATCCGATCATGAGGGAAGCGAAACAGTATCCTACTTGCGCTTGATTGAAATTCCATTTCGCCATGATATACCCGAAGGATTCTAGACCGGAGAAAATCAAAGCGTCGGAGAAGCCTGATAGTAAAGAGTTGAAGAGGACGATGGGTTCTGTGATCAATAAAACGTAAGGGCGGTAGAGCATTTTCCAGATCGCCTTAGGTTGGAGACGGGACTTGAGTGGGTTGGCTTCCCAGGGACCTTTGATGTCTTTTCCTGGACCTTCGGAGTCGGTTGCGCGGATTTGTTTTGCTTTGCGGTCCAACAAGACTTCGGCGCGGGTTTCTGGGACGAAGAGGTGGATGATGATGGTGAGGCCTGCGAGGATTACGGACATGTAGGCGACCCAGCGACCGCCGAGGGTCATGGCTACGATTGCGGAGATTATTGGTGCGAAGACGGAGCCTGAGACGGAGCCGAAGCAGGTGAATGCTACGGCTTGGAATTGTGTTTCGGGTTGGTACATGTCTGCGACCATACCCAAGGTGACCGAGCCTCCGGCTGAGGAGAGACCGCCGAGAGCTCGGGCGACGAGGATGGCGGTGAAAGTTGGTGATGCACCGAGTAGGATTTCCCAGCAGAAGACTAGGAAGAGGGAGGAGAAGAGAACCCATTTGCGTCCGAAGTCTTCGCTGAAGGGTGCCCAGAGTTCGCAGCCAAAGGCATAGAGGACGAGGAAGAGCATTTGGCCGATGTTTGCTTGTTCCGAGGTCTTGTGGAAATGCTCCTCGATGAACGGGAACATGCTTGGAAAGACGGCGGCGTTGTAGTTTTGTGAGACTTGGACGAACCACATGGCAATGAGGATCATCCATTTTCGTTGCGAAGTCCAGGATTTGGCTGTGTATTGAGGATGTGTCTTTTCTTCCAGGACGGTATTGTAGCCATCTGGATCATTGTTGGAAATTCTGTCTACTGAGACACATTTGCTTGAGTCTGAGTTGAGTCGCTTATGCTCGTCGACATTCACGACGTCTTTAGCAACACTACTGCCCCGATCACTTCCGATGACCATGGGCTCGCCATGATCTTGGAGCTCGAATTCGTTCCGAGCCATTTTCGAGGTGGTGATATCTTCGATGTTGGACTGTGTTTTGCAGTAAGTTCTGTTGGATTCTGGGGAATTGTGGGAAATTGGAGAAGGAGAGATAAGGAGGCGGCCGTGTCTTATAAGAGGGAATTCATGGTCAAGGTGTGTGGGCTTTCGCGGTGACTGCATTGGCTGTGAGGACAAGAAGCTTATCAAGGTATTGTGCTGAGTTTGACACGATGTCCCAACAGATCAGGAATCTGATGGGTTTTCTATTACGGCAAGCCGTCTCTGCGCGGAACTTTGCAGTCGGATGGTGGAGGAGTCACTGACAATAAGCAGGAGTCTTATTGGGTTGTGGATGAAGAAGAGTACTGAAGGACCAGGGTTGTACTAAGAAGTGTCAAGATAGTCATACTAAAGCTCCACCTCAAAGCAAAGCCTGGTACTTACAGCTAAGTAGTGCTAACGTGAACCAAAATCTCGAGTGTGTGCCGCCCAGACGAAGATGTAGACAAACAGTTGTGCGTAATTTTGCGCGATATTGAAACTTTCATTTCTGGTTGATCACAGTTCCTGCTGATAGACAGAAGGACTTGAAGACAGCCCATCTGCTCGGAGTGCTTGCGCGCTCAAGAATCGCAGATATACTGGAGTTATGGCCTGTCGCTTGGCAGGCGTGCTGAAGATGTCGTCTTCGGAGGGCCGCTTGAGTAGTGACGATCGATGTGGATAAGGCGTCTCCGTTGGCATGACAGATTGACCAAGATCGAGGCTGGAGGCAGGCGTAGCAGATCTGCGAGCTCTCATTTGAGACGCAGGCGTGTCGGGAGGTGGCATGCTCGCGGCTCGCAGAGTCCGCACTTGTTGTCCAAGCTCCCCGATATCAAGCGAAGTCTCACAGTACTGAAGAGGTCAGTGAATGTGGGAAGGCCTTATCCAGAGTGCTGCACTCACAAATTGTTCAACGTGCTTCAGCGGGTCAAAGAGAGTCACAAGCATCTTCTTGTATGCCTCGCCGTCCTGAGTTGGCACGAATCGTGGCTCACTCGAATGTGCTGCGCCCCGCCTCAGAGGGCGCGATGCTGGTGTAATGAGACCCTCCTGGCGCAGGTAATCGTGAAGTGGTGCACCGATATCCATGGAGAAGCCTGCGAATAGTGAGCGAAGAGCAGGGCACCCTGCATGGGGTCTCTTACCTGTAGCTACCAGGAAATCCGCTTGACTTGTCATCCCTCTGCTGAGAGCAACGTTCATTGCATGTCTCTTCAGTGCCAGATCTTTGAGCGCAGCTAGAGCATCGTCTCCGGCATTCCCTAGCAAACAGTTGTAGCACGCGTGAGTCTCTGCCAATCGAGGGTCGTTACTGCCGGTATAGCCATGACAATGAAGATGTTGCCAAGTCTTGCAATACGTGCATTGGACCTGTGCAAGATTAGCCGAACTCGAACCAGATTTGGTGAATTGTTTTTACCATAGCAGCCCGCTCCTGCTTGACGCCGCATTGGCAGAGGACTACATCTCCCTTCTTCGCGCGGGATTTGCTAATCTTGGCTAGCTTCCTGGCTGCGTCCTGCAGCTTCACCTTCTCGCTGTCCAGCTGTTGCGTCACGGTTGGCAGCAGCAGAACTTTTGCTGAGATCGGCTCCGGTACTGAAGAGTGGGTTGAAAGACATGGCGAGTCATTTATCGCCTCATTAAGTAGTTCGGCATCCTGCAGATGCTGAATTTGAGTATCGCCTTGGGTCAAGTGGTCGGATATCACCATTTGCCGGAGTGCACCTCTCATGTTCGGCACATTACTTGCCTGTGTGTCGATAGGCTGTGATGCTGCAGGAGCCGTCACATGCTGCTGTGCAACACTCTCGAAGCTCGGTTGTCGAATCGATGTGCTTCTCAATTTCGCTGCTGCGTCAGATGTTGGTGCTGGCGTTATAATGTTGTCAAAGTGCGACTTCTTGACTGAATTCGATGAGCTCCGAGGCACGGTCAAAGCAGGCGTCCGGCCGACTGTGCTCGGCACTATTGTTGACGCATCGGCTGCCACAACTTCTTCGCCTCCTGGATCGGAAAAGAGGTCGGCATCTGCCTCGTCCATGCTGTATTCGAGGCGAGCTGGAACTCGGACTGGCTCCGCTACGCTAGCCAGAGGGCCAAGAGTCGTGTTGTGAAGATGTGCAACGGTCAACGCGGTGCTAGCAGCATGTCAGAGACAGGCTCATAACAAGTTGTCACAGTATTGCGCCAATGATACTCACGTGTGAAAAGCAGATGAGAGGTCGTCGAACTTCCGCAATTTCTTCTCCCACCCATCAGCTAGTCCAAATACCAGCTTCGTCGTGCTATTGGGCTCAAAGTCTGCTCGAGGATGGAATTCATGGCCTGTCCCCTTATGAATGTAAAGTGCCATTGAAATATAGCGATCATCTGTCAAGAGCATCAGTAGTCAGCTGGTGGTAAGAGCCAGGTATACGCACCTGGAAGTTCCGGCAAGCCGTTGCACATCTCCATGACATAGCGAAGCAAGGTTTGCAGCGCGACAGCGGTCGCATCTACCGTCAGGCTCTTCCTTCCCGGACTGTCAAGGTCCACTCCGGCCAAAAACTTGCCACCCTTCCCATCATCATGGTACTGAATGCGAAAGGTGTAAGTCTCGATGACCTTTCCGCGGTCGTGCTCGTTTGTGTGCACATAGAGTTGCAAGGCACGCAGCTTGCCATCTTTCAACGCTGCAAAGGCACCTTGCTCCTGCACAGAATGTTAGCATGCGGACGGCAGGCACGTCTCACAGCAGCCGGGTAACGTTACAAGCCAGTCAAGAAAGGTGTCGACTCGTTTACTGCGGCCACGGCGAAGAACCTGCATCGTTGTGTGCGGTCTGTTGCTGCCCTTGGGTATGTCGGGTAGTTTGCCATCTGCATATTCGCGATAGGATGGCAAGCGCTCATGAGCGGCGTATGCCTGCGTGTCGAAGACCTTTTCGCTGAAGAAACTGCGAAGATAGGCTAAGCTGCTGAGCTGCGAGAAGTCAGTCATTTCTGTTCGGCTGAGGCTGATGGACGACTCACGCTGCCATGAAGGAGTGTCTGAACCACTTCGAGGCTTTGCTTCTGCGTGATTGCAGTCTTGGTGAGGTTGTTTGCCACGCGTGTTCTTTGCACCGTCCTCGTCACCATCGTGCAAGGGGCATGGCGCAGTAAACGCAGCGCAAGCCGGTCAGTGAGGTGTTGCAAGAAGAATCATTCGGATTCTGAGTTCTGAGCTCTGTGGGTCCGCGTCGCAGCACGCATGGAAGGCACCTTCCTGCCATAAGGTAGTAGCTGGGAATTTGCGCGTGTCGCGTCTTCGCCATGATTTCGCGTTTTGCAAAGCAGATGCGCAACACGACTTACTCATTGCAAGTACAAGTTCATAGGTCGCAGAACGACACCCTCGATCCGCATTGACGACTGCCGTTAAGCCATCTGAACAGTGTCTACGCTTGTCCTTTAGTTCAGTCTTTACTATCTCTAGGTTATGACATGTAGTTGGAGTCCACGGATGACACTTTCACTGAAGTGCTTCGCGCAGCGTTCCGCGATACTTCCATCCGAGGCATACGTTTCCAGACAGCGGCATCGTGGCCATAGTACGCAGCTGCTTCGCGATGGCTCGTAAACTACGTGTGACCACACATCTTCGATTGCTATGTTCCAAATGACTGAACATCTATTCTCAGCTCTTGCTTCGTGCATCGGACGCGTATCGAGATCCAAGCGGGAGGGGTCTGATCTCGCTTCGAAGGCTTCGACGGGCGGCAGAGGTGTTTTCATCTACTGACGGCAGTATAGGAGCCTGGCAGTCGTTCAACGCTTTTACGAAGACTATTGGTTTCCCATATGCTCATGAGTGCGTCTGCACAACTTGGTGCCGGCTCACCATTTTGAAGACGCTGCTACCGTCTGCAATCAATTCTCAGGTGACCGGCAGAAGACTGGCCTCGCGACGTGTGTCCATCTGCCGCCTCCAATGACGGCGGTGCTTGCGCATGCAGGATGGAAGGAAGAATGGGAGGCCCCTTGAATGCATGGTACGGAGTCAGGTCCGTTGGGCGCCTCATTCGCGGCAGCTTCCAACCTCACCTTGCCTCCTGCCATGGCATAACGGGAACTATGCCAAAGCGAAAGATGCATAAAAGCGGCTGCGCGCAATAGACATCGATCAAGGCAGCAGATCGAGCAGGCTGTGCTCGCATGGGCAGGAGACTCGAAGCCCTTTGGCAGCGCGCTCATTGTACATGATGAATCCTGCATGTCTTTGGTGGTGAATTGAGGCAGGTAAGCAAGTATCCTCGTACCACAGTCATTGACAGGAACATTAGAAAGCAGACCGCGCAGCGAATAGCAGATCGCGTAGACACAAGCCCTTCGTCGATGTCAGGGAGTTCACTTCGGGAGCGGTAACGAGTGACCCACCAGGAGAGTGAGGAGAGACAAATGAGATAGACCGCGAAAACAAGATCCGGGACCACGGGATTCCTGCACGCAGCATGTGAAGAGAACGTGGAAAAAACTGTAATGGGCTACGCGGAAGACTTGTATGAAAAGATTAAATGCGAATCGCTGGAAAGGTGGGCAGACCAGGAAAGACTTCTCTCAGCAAGAATGAGAGCCTCAACACCGTCCAAGAGTTGCAATGCTTCATAGACCTCTATTATCGTTCGTCGGAGTCTGCATCTTGGTCCGGAAATGTTTGTTTGTGTCGAAATTGTCGTCCTGGCAGCGCCATGCGGTCAGGACGTGGCGCTCGATGTTGAGCTCTTCTTTTCGACAGATCCCACCCTTCTCGAGGACTGGTACGACGCTCTGTGCTCGCTCATGCCCTTGATTTGGCGCTTCACAAAAGCGGATGATCCTTTTCGCCATGGGCGCCTGGACTGAACTATTCAGAACTCGAACGAAGCAGATCTACGACTTCTGCTCGACCGGTAAGCTGAAGCAACCAATCAAGACACTCGAGTCTGATCTGACAAAGCATGCGTGAGTGAAGTTGAGATGGTTGCTGTAGGACCGCGTCACCGCAGGTCCCAAGTGAGAGCACGGGCCTGTGAAGTCGCAAAACAAACACAGCTTCGCATTCGCCGCCAACCACACTTACATCTTGCGCTCCTCATCAACATCGCCTGGAAGCGTCCAGCATTTTGATCAACTCGTTGCGCCCCGTCGCGCCCGCCTACTCTGCGCGCCGAACTTGCGCGATACTTCATTGCGGCTGCGAGCCTGAACCCGGCGCTGATCTTAAACCGATGAGCGGCGCCATGAGCACAAACGACGAGATGGCAGCGCAAGACACGAATGGCGTGTCCCTCGTTCCATTCGACCCGAAAGCATCCGACTTCGTGCCAAAGCCAGACAATAATGAATCGAAGGCTGGTGCGCAGGGCAAGCCGCGCCTGACGCTGAAGAACACGTCCGGCTCACTTCGCGATGGCAAGTCTGACATGAAGTCGCCTCACACTGCTGTACCACTTTACAGCTCCAACATCTGGTCGCCAAGCCACAGTCTTCCAGCAAACAGTGCTGGAATTCCACCGAAGCCAAGCTGGGATACGTTCGCAAGCACACCGACGCGCGCATTCCATGAGCCAGCAACTTCCACTACTGAGCATGGAATCAGCCCACTGCCAGGCCTTGGCATGCAGAGTGGACAGACC
Organism: Pseudocercospora cruenta; assembly: GCA_013365205.1. Taxonomy (NCBI): domain Eukaryota; kingdom Fungi; phylum Ascomycota; class Dothideomycetes; order Mycosphaerellales; family Mycosphaerellaceae; genus Pseudocercospora; species Pseudocercospora cruenta. The sequence continues at coordinate 13,289 of JAASFE010006148.1, forward strand.
AGCTTCCTACGCTCCGCCGACGGGCGCATCATTGGTGCTAACACCGGTTTCAATGAGGAGATTGGAAGCTTTGCTTCTTCCGAGCAGTACCACAGCTTTGCAGAATCATGCAGCTTTCTCTCGCCAGCTCGCCAGAGCTCTGGTAGAACGACCGATAAATTGACACAGCAACCGTTTGGTGTCACCTCCCAAGAAGCTGGTTCGTCCTTCAGCAAGGTCAACAGCGACAGCAAGAACCACACTCAGCGCGGCGCATTCTCAAATATGACAGAGATCGTCAAGCCAAACGTCGACAATGACGCCGAAACAGTCTTCAATGATCACAAGTCCGAATCGAGCGGCTCGCATGCTGTCAGCGACCATTACACGATACAAGATCCGGCTATGGCTGGTGTCAAGGCTGAAGTGTAAGTGCTCACAGGTTTGCCATATCATACATCTGCTAATGCTCACTGTTTACACTAGGTGGTCTGAGAGATCTCATCCACGTAGTCTTCGACGCGGGCTGAAGGATCCTAAGGCCGAATGGGAGGAGGCTTTCGATGGTGCGCTCACGATTCTGGCGGCTGTCAATCCGGAGCATTTTCAGATGCCTCTTGGAGTCTGTTTCCACCCCAAACAATTGGACGACTCTGGCTAACGAATTGACAGACTCGTATAATAAACGTCAAATCGGAGTTTCCAAGCAACGTGATCACGTCCATTCGCCAAGGCAAATTGTCCGTCATGGCAAAGGTTGCTGAGCGCATCATGAAGATCTGGGACATGCGTCTCGACATCAATGAGAAAGTCTTGTTGCTCTTCTCTGTGAACGGCAGCAAGAAATTTTGTGGTATTGCTGAAATGAGTGGTCCATGGGATCCAAACACCCCTGTCGACGGCTGGGAGGTCAACCCGGCTGCAAAGAGTCCATGCGTTGGGTAAGTCGTCTCATGCCTACAATTGCGCTGTCGCTAATGGCCTGCAGTTCAATCCCTCTTACCTGGATCTACATCAAAGATGTTTCCTATTTTCACTTCTCGCACATCCGCTAGAAGCACAATGACCACCCTGTCGGCAACATGTGGAACGGCATGAATTTTGACCACAATAGTGAGTAGCGCAGCTGTGACTTGCTACCCTGCCCTGCCAATGTACATTCGCTGACATGAAACCAGTCGGTCGCGCAGTTGTACAGCAATATGTTCAAACGCCTGCTACTGCCAGTATCCTTGGCCACCCAAAGAACTACAGTGAGAACTATGAGCTCGGCAAAGCCGGAGGTGCTCAACAGCGGCGTGGCACATTCAGCGATCGCGGTGATCGTGGTGGCCGCGGAGGACGTGGTGGCAGCTTCCGTGGCGGGTCCTCCTTCAATGTCCCTTTCCAACGTCAGCGTAACGCAGCCTCCGACATGTCCGACGGTGATGACTCTACTCCTACAGCTGCCAAAATTTCTGGTCGCCTGACAGGCAATGGCTCGGGCCCACCGAAGTACAATCTCGCAATGCTCGGCAACACAAAGCTTAAGCCTGGAGAAATTGCCTCAGTCACCGTTGACGCTTCTGGCAACTTGGTGCTGCTCCCTTCGCCAACTGGAGGCAGCTTCGACATGGACGTGCCGCCAACTTCTCGCTCTTTCAACAGTCCGAGGGATTTCTTCCAGGCTACCGGACGCGACACTGCTTCGCTGCAGCACTCTGCATCCATGCACTCAATGCGCACTCAAGGAGGCCCAGTGCTTCACCCATCAGTGTCAATGGACAGCTTGACACAGCAGCGTGGAAATAGATACCCTGCTTCCAGCTTGGTCTCACCTGCTGCTCACAACACGAGCTTCAGCCTACCGCAGAGCTTTTCGGGTGTCCCAGCCTCTGCGAGCATGCCAAGCTTCAGTGGTAATGCCGGACGTGGCAGCGCTCGTGCGTTGCGTACCACTCCAAAGGCACACAACGGGTATTCTCGAAGTGGAGAGGACACGCCAACCCATCGGCCACATTCTCACTTGAAGCGTGGCTCCACTCTTCCAGATCTGGTGACTGCCATTGAGTCTAGCCCAGGCGTCTCGGACGTGGAGAAGCTGAGCGCTCACCACCACATGCTGCAGGCTGAGAAGTGCTTGGTGCAACGCCAAATGCAGGACCCGGCCACGAGCAGCATGAACATGAGACTACTCAACGCCAAGATGAATCGCCTTACTCTGGAAATCCAGGATGTCGAAATCACCCTCCACAGAGCCGGTGGCTCGTACTCGCCGGAACGCTTCGACAGCTCTTCTGAGCAGGGATCTGTATCTTCTAGTCTGCAGAACATCTCTCCTGTTCGTGCTGCCGACGGCCGGCCGCTCTACTCCGCCTCCATACTTGGCTCGCCATTGTCCACGACCTATGGCGGGTACGGTAGCGAAGCTGGTAACTTCCAGCCCAGGCATCGCCCCTCCACTTCTTGGGACTTGCGCGAGAAAGCCGTGCGGGACCTTGTGGACAGCCCAAAGCAGGACAACAAAGAGCTCCAGCCCAGTGCGCTCTCGCACCAGAACTCCAGCTTTTTCCCAGGCGGCAACGGTGTCAGCGGTATTGGGAATGGCAGCAACTTCAGCTTCCACGGCCCTGCCCTTGCTAAGCGGAACCACTACACTTGAACCGTCCGAACACGACGCAACCCTTGTAGAGGCAGCTTGATGAACTGCCATTCATTGCGATTTCTACTAGCGAAGTTTGTACGGCGACGACATCTCAGGCTTCTATGCCTTTGAAAGGCACATCTCTGGATGTGATGTCTGACAAATGCATAACATACTATTTTCCTTTGTACAGCGATACTACAGCACCCAATAATGGCGACCATGCCGGCTCTGGTCTCTTGCGCTACTGGCTAGCTTGAATCTGGGCTGCTTGGATGGGAAAGAGACTGAAAAGGCTTGTCGTGACCGGACTGGGATGCTTGTAAGAATAGCGGAATGGCGATCGGCACTTGTACTCATAATCGTCGCTCTCGACAAAAGAGGTGGAGTACAGAAAATGCAGCGTGAAGATGGACGCGCTTGGCATGGATGCCCATGTAGTATTAGGACGAACATCGTCAATGAGGGATTCCATCTCCCATGAAAGCAATGTAACATATGAAAGTCGATGGCTCAATGCTCCTTTCTCATTGCTGTAGATGTTGTCGAATAGCACTTTGCTCGATCTCTCAATCAGTCGCCCGAAATAAGCATTGAACCAGAGGCAGAAAGGCAGATCAGCAAAGCTGAAGGATTTGTCCCTCCACTGTCTCGACTCTTGCAGGATCTCGCAAATCCTCGGGCTCCATCATAATAATCGTCTCTCATCAATAAGTGTATGGACCTTGATCAGATAAGATCTTGCTTCCTTGAAACACCACCAACTGTGCTCAATCAGAAAAGCAACTCGTCCTCAGCCATGAGATTTCCAGGCCTCAAGGTCACAGTTGTGACACTTCTCGTTGCTCTTACGCAGCAGACAATGGCACAGTGTCCACGTGCGTAGAGAAACCCAGAAAGACTTCCGATGCGTACATGCTGATTACAACACAGCACCATGCCCAGCAGCAGGATATCGCTGCACTGGCAATCCGCCATATTCGGTGAGAGACAGAAATACTCCTTCTCAGAAAGCCAAGTTGCTGACCTTTGTAGCTGTATATCTGCCAGCAGTGCTAAGCGCTCACGCATCTTTGTACAGCACACAATGCGGAGAGGGCAGACAATCGTTTGGACAGCCTCGAGGGCGGATCTCCTGTATTGCGACAAATGCAAAGCTTCGGTAAACAAAACCATGGTATCATTTTCGCTCTTTCCGAGCTTTCTGACTCCACCAGCGCCTCGCTAAGATATCAAATTGTATCAAAAAGCATCTTTCAATAGTCATCATACTCCAAATGTTTTCTCCTCTCCTCTGCCTCTTCCTTCGCCATACGATAGTCATCACTATCCACATCACTTCCGTCCTCCCACAACTTCTCAAACTCCGCATCATGCGCAAGATTCGCACTCGGCTGTGGAATTGCCCATATGTTCTCCCTTGCCCTTTTATGCCGCTCACGATCTTCCTCTATTCGCTGCTCAATCTGTCTCTTGTCCAATCTTATGCCAGAAGTATAGAAAGCACCAGATTCTCGCGCTACGGAATGTGGAGTAGATCGCATAGCAGAAGCGCCGCCATCTCGTCTGGCATCATCTGCTGCGTGAGCGGGACTGCTCATGCCGCCCGGCATATTATCCCGACCTTGTATGCACTCCTCTAGTTCTCGCACTGTTTGTTCTTGTAGAAATCCGCGTCCCATGAGTGTGTTGATGACTTTCCTCACGACTTTCACATTTGCTGCACCGCTACCATCGTCTGGTGCGACCAGATCAATAATCCGTAGTATGTCTCGTTCCATCATTCGCACATATTGAATCCCGCTTCCATTTAGCCCACCGCTCTGTGAAGCTGCTTTTGCCGTATCGCATAGAGCGGGTAAGAAGTACATGATATTTGCGCGATTGTTCATATTGTTGCGTTCGAGCTGTTCGAGGATGCATGAGTGCAAGTCATCGGCGTAGTCGGCATATTTGAGCGCATAGTTCGCAGCTTTCGTGGCGGATGTGGTGCTCGCATTTAGATGCTGTAGTTGTGAGGTGAAGCGCATACGCACTTCGAAGGGATCTGCCATCGCAGCAGTAGAGGCTTGGTAATTGTGAAGTCGTAGTTCTGTGCTATTGAGAAAGATGTAGCTTCACTTCAGATCTGGGCAGCGGCCCGAAATGTGGAGCCGATAACCCTAATGAATGTTCCTATTTCTCACCTCCCAAGGTCCTAAGTCCCTATATACGTCTTGTTGCGTATTTGATTGTGAGATCTGAATGGGCATTTGAAAACCAAGTCTTGATACTTTCAGCCAACGCTCCCCATGGTAGGAAGCATACATGCTATCTGAGATCATCCAAGCCTTTGGGGATAGCGACACAGCGATAAGGAACGAGAAAACGAAAATGAAAATGAGAGAATTGGATATAAACGGTCACAGGCTCGTTCTCTTGAAGCAAACATCTAAAGCCCGAAAGCGCCAGTATAGAATTGAAACGCCCTTCCCTATCCCTCTGTTCTGCTGCATCCTTTTCTTACACCTTCATCAGCTCACAGGCCCCGTAAGTAATGCTCACACCCTTCTTCTTAGCCTGAAGCTCACAAGCTCCGTAAGTGATAGAAACACCCTTGCGGGCTTGGAGAACACAGCGTGCTGCGCGGATTTGTGCGGTAGTGGCATAGACTCTCAAAGCCATTGTGATTGATTTGATTTGTTGGTTGGTTGATTGTGTTGGTTTGTGGTAGTGACTGTGTCTGTTGTCTGTATTGGTAAACGAGTGTGGTTTGCTGTGGTTGGTAGCGAGTGGGTTATGATGGTCAGATGTGTTGTATATATAGGGATTTTCAGGGTCTGGAACGCTTGAGGTAGGATGGGTCTAGATATAGGGTAAAATTGCAGACTTGAAGGCTGTGCTAGCCTTCATATTGTTTTTCGTGGCCAAAGTCCAAGAGAGTCGGGTATTGTTTTGGTGGCTTTGTTTGCATGGGCGTGAAGCTGAGCGCGCTTTGTCACGCCTCAGAGCACATCCGTACTCTTTGTGAGGCATGCGCACAATCTGAGATTGCTTGGTGCTTTCCCTGCTAGGAATCGTGAAGTCTCTCGAATCTATCAGGCCTCGCCTCCGACGACCTTGATTACGTCCACAGCAAGCTCTGAAGCCTCCAGCAGGAAGTCGGCAAATGCCGGCTTCGAGATCAGGTAAGGCAAATGCTTGCAGCATGAAGCGGCAGCCATGCGCCTCAGTCGACCGTCATGGGCAGGTGCTTCCTGGTAGATGCATCGCAGTGCGAAGATCATGTCGTCGATCAGGTTGTGCTCTCCCTCTCCAATGTTGCAACTCACCACCCGAGTGTACTTGTGACCACATTGGCAACAGGTAGCACAGTCGCGGCCGCGCAGCGCTGCGTGATGCTGCAAATCATGCAAGCAGTGCACGCAGAAGACGTGTAAGCATGAAGTGAGCTGTGGCTGCTCAGTTTTCTGCCGGCAAGCACCGCACGTTGTGCGGGTCTCGAATTCGTCCAACTGATACTTCTCGACAAGGGCCGTGATGCGTGCTTCATATTTCGCCAAAAGAGCTGCATCCAAGGAGACGTGGCTGAAGTATTGCTCAACAATCTCTGCCACGTGATCCATTAGACCGGGCAGTTGATATTTGCCGCTCACAGCCCAGAGGTTCGAGTACAGTCTGAAATTCTCTCGAGATGTGTCTGCTGAGCGAGTGAGGTCGATGTCATATATCCACTGAAGCATCCATTCGACGGCATCTGGGTCATCATCGTAGAGCTTGAACGTCTTGGACTTAGCTCCCTGTGAATCAAGTCAGTCAACCTGCCAGATGGAGAAGGAGGCTTTCCGTACTTTGAATCTGCTGGTGAAGCCGCTTGGAAGTAGTCAGAAGCCATTGAGAGTATGACCTTGTGCGCATGAATTTGCCTGCCCGAAAAACAGATGATCACGTCGGAAAGCACCGGTGAGTTGTATTGTCTGTCGTATGCCAGAGAATTCGCAATAGGTAGGGCATAGAGTCGACATACTTCTGTAGCGTCTCGCGCCTCAATTTTGGTGAAGTCATCTTTCTTGGACTTGAGTCTATGCTACCCAGCCGGGTTATGAAACGGGGGTGGCTGTCGAAGTAAGTGCTGAATGGTTGGTTTGGAAAGAGTAACAAAATCAAGGATTAAGTAAGAATCCAAGTCAAGATCGGCTTTGAGCTCACTGTGTGATATTGAGTCTGCTGGCTCCACTTAAGTGAGGCGCCATGCATCCTATTATCGGACTGCGCCACTTCTCACATGCAGCCTTTGGAAAGTGATCCAACTCGACAAGTTCGCGCCAAGTTGTTCCCTGAAGCGGTTGCTGCAGATTTTAGCCGACTGCTGGCGCACCTGACGAGGAATTGTATGTGCATCCAGTGAACGGTTTGTACCCCACCACGACTCTCGGCCGTTGATCAATTCAGCGCTGAATGTAATCATTCCACCAATAGTCAGTCTGCGCTCCGCAGCAAGCTCTTGGACAAATGAACATCTTTGGCGTTGGAACGTCTATGTGGAAGACTTCGCCTTGAATCGGGCACTTCTATGTCCGCGTCCCCTTTTTACCTTCAGTTGCCAAACTCCGGCACATGTCCGCGCTGAACTCTGCAATCTCACGGGCTGTACGCTCGAAATCTGGGTAGATATTGTTGTGATTGTCGAATAGCTCAGAAGCATGTTCTCGAACGGTGTCGATGACGGTGCGCTTCAGGCGGCTGTCGTGGTCTGGTGCGTTTGTATAGACTTCTTGGATGGCATCGGCAAAGACAGCTTCACACCATTGCTTCTCACAGCGAATCTCGAACTTCTCAGCCGCAAGGTCCCTGTCATTTCATTAGCCCACTTAGAGAAGGGGTTGCGGAGGGGATATCTCACATCAGAGTCTTGATGTTATACTGCCAAAGTCAGCGTCGATCGCACCCCTTGTTACGACAGAAAGGAGTATCCATACCTTGTCGGCAATTGTGAAAAGTTTCACATCCATTACGATAGTGGAGACACTTTCTGAGCTGGTGCTCGAATCACCGTAGTCGAGCTTGTACATGTAATGTAGCATGGCTTCAATGACTTGAGGATCATCGTCAAGCTGAATCTCGTTCTTCTGCGCTTTCTATTCATGGTCAGCGGCAGTAAATGTCACGCAGATGACAACAAACCTCCTCCAACTGAGCGCCTCGGTGCAAAGTCGCTGCAAGTACGTCCGAATAAGCGCATATGAGGAACTTGTGCGCGCTCCGCTCGTAAGGATGGCCTTCGCATTTGATTACAAGATCGCTGTATTCGTGGGTTTGGAAGAGTCTGCAGGGCTGTCAACTGGAGCTCATCGCGAGCGAGGCCGGAGCGTCGTACTGTTCAATGGACTTTATCAGAGGTTTCAGTGCCGCTGGCAATGCTGATTTCTGCGCATCTTCCCCCGTTGCAGCCATGTTGGATGTGGTGTTGCAGATGGCGTGTAGGGATGGAAGTAGGGAGCGAGTGAGACTTTCAGCGGAGTTGTGATGCAGCGTTTGCGCTTGGCCAGAGCTTCACTAAAGTCGCAAGGTGCCGAAAAGGGTGGTGATGCTGCCACAAACAACTGCTCCACAGAATCGCCAATGCTTGATCTGTAGCCGGACTGGCCGCTCATAATGCCTCAAAACTACGCCGTATTAGCATGTCGGTCGAAGTATTCTCTGGAACGCAATGGTTCGAAGCTCTATTGTAAGCACGTCATACCCTCGTAAAGGCTCGAGAAGGTGGCAAACCTGAAATGGTCGACCATCAGTCATTGACATTGCTCATACCTCTATTCGACATGATGTCCCTCACAAGGCGCAATTCGCGTTGCGTGAACGCCGCGGTCCATCCTACTTCGAGGAGATCCATGCATCCTCTATGCCTCGTCTGGCTTCTACGAAGTCGTTCTGACGGAGGCTCTGGCCCATCGTAGTTGTGCGCCTAGAGAGCTTCACCAAACTTAAGAATTCTCTTGCTCTTCTTTGTAAAAATTCCAATCCTTTCTACTATCAACGTGTCGCGAGAGAGGCTTGCGAGTTTCCGAGCTGTTACCTTGGCGGGCCTTCAAGTCGGCAGTCGCGTCCACAATGAATCCTTCGTCTGTGGTTTTGCAAGAATCAAGCTGACACAAGGTAATGTGGTCTGCTCTGGTCCGCTGTCAATCACAAGAGCACCATGATGGGAGCACGTTGTCCATCAAGAGCCAAGACGGAGCCGCATGGACTTTGATACCGACTGCCGATGCCTGAAGGTGGGCCGTGATGTTTCCTATCTCGAGACCAGACGAGAATTAGGCGATTCCAGTATTCGAGTGCCTAAGGTATGAAATTATAGTTTTACTTTCGCGGAAGATAATAGTCCGCTTCGCGTATTATAGCTAAACCGCTATAGGATTAGACTCTAACTCTACGGAGCTAAGGAATATTCTCTACTAATTAATATAGGGAATATAGGAATCGCTATTCTTATCTAAGCCGTTTTTATTAGGTTTTAAGTACTTTATATCTAATATTTATATAAGAGAATATATTATCCCTAATTCTATTAATAAAATAATAATTTCCTATAGTAAAAACTTCTATTTATAGTAGAAAGAGCCTCCTCTATATCGCTATCTTTTTCGCGAAGTTTTCTAAGCTCGAAATTAGGTATAAATATATCCTCGTCGTATTATACTCGTCGCGTTACTTATTAAATCGAAATAATAAACTAATCGCGTATATCTATAATTCTTCCTATCTTCGTAATAAATTATTCTCTATTTATAATAGAATCCTCTTTAACTACTATAGCTAGATAAGTATCTAAAGGCTCTAGTAGTTACTAGTCTAGATTATCTAATCTCTCGAGTCTTACGTCCTACGAGTATTCTAAGAACGAGAGTATAGAAGATAATAACCTCGCTTAATACTTAAATCTTCGTATAGATAGTAGTAGATTAAGTATAAGTAGCGATAAGTAAGTCTATAGCGGATAGCGCGGACCCCGCTAGTAAGAGAAGGAGAAATATAACGAAGTTAGGCGGAAGATTCGAGATAATAATCTTACTATAGTAAAGGTCGTAATATACTAGGCTAGTAGTCTATAAGATAAGAGGTATATAAAGCGGCTTAATATACTCTCTAAGATACTTAATACCGAGCTCCGTAAATTAAAACAAGTTAAGCTATCTAGTAGTAAAAATAGTAAGATTATTCGTAATCTTAATCGATTTATTAGTTAAAGCTTATATAAGTAATAGCGGAAGACTATATATTCGAGGGCGGATCTACTAAAGCGTCCTACGGGAGATATATATACCGCTATAGTATTAGAATCTAATAATAGTTTCGATAATAAATTCTCTATTAAGTATTTTAAAGATATATACTAGGTTATTTGTAATAAGGCCCCTACGTAGTATATATTTACTCGTAGCGCTCTTATAAGTAAGTATAATAAAGTCCTAGATAACTTAGATATACGAGTATTTATCCTTATAGCCTTTATTCTCTATACTCGTACCTAGAATAAGTCTAACTAGTTTATAAAGGCGTTTAGTTAGTATTTACTTTTAAATAGAGTTAAGCGGAGGGTACTAGATATACTATCGGGAATTAGCTTAATCGCTACGTATATAGTACTCTACGATAAGGAAAAGCTTTCTAGAAGCTAATAGAAGGTAGTAGCTAAATCGTAGAAAGTTTAAATCTCGCTTATTCCTATATAGGAGAGACTTATTAGTCTAGCGTATAATATTATATAGTACGTAGTCTATAATAATATTAATTTCTAGGATACTATACGAGATTATACTATCGCTAATTAGACTATTATACGAAACCTAACGACTATACTCCTTATATAGTTTTATCCTAGCCTTAGCCTTCGTCCGGATAGTAGTCTTTATATTAACGATTTTAAAGTAGATATTCGCCTTAATACTACGGAGATATATAATTCCGCTACGCTAAGGGAAGATAACTAGTCTTAGAAGCTCTCTATATACTATATATATAAGGCGATTATAATAATATTCGAGAACGAGCTTACTACGATTATAATTAATTTACGAGTTAAGGTACTCGTAATATAGCCTAGCTACGAATAGTTAGCTATCTAGTAGATATTATTTTATCCGCTAAGTACTATCTAATATAGCGAAAGTACTATTAATAGGAACGCTATAGTTTAAAAGGATATTATACTAAGTAAACTACGTCTAGATTTAGAGGCCGACTTCCTTATCCGGCTATAGCTTTTCTTTAAGGATTAATAGTTAGTCTAGCGGATACGTAGTAATAAGAGTAAGAATCTCGAAAGTTATAGGGTATTCGAGTAGCGGGACTAAATAATACCCGTTATAGAACTCTTTTATACCGCTATAAATCTATATTGTCAAGCTGAGGAGGGCCGACAGGGTCATAAATGGATCGTAAGTGCAATAGAAGCTACAAGGGGAGTAGGGGCCAAAGTAGGAACAGCAAGTATATTGTTGTTATCTACTCCAGGTTGGAGCTGAACCTGAAAGGTGTTAGCTTGGATTAGTCACATGATCACAATCATGTGATACAGCCTGCCTTGGCATTCCTTGCCAGGTTACCAACTAGACTGTATATTCCAACATATATTATACTTTAGTCCGCCTCTTCTAGTTAGTTAGGAACGATTCTAGCTTCGAATATAGTATCTTAAATAATAAATAGGTATTTAGTACTAAAGGTCTAATTAAGAAGAAGCTAAAGTACTATTTCTTACGTCCTATTACGCTTTATAGATATACCGTAAGGATTATTATATTACTTATTTAGTATATATATTATACTAAGTATTTCCCTAAGGATTCTCTACCTAATTTCTATAATTTAAAGGCGGTTATACTAATTATAGCGACCCTTACCGTAGACGAATATTTTCGATTTCTAAATAGTATATATAATAGCTATTTATAGCCTTCTACTTAGTTAGAGAAGGAATAGGAGCTCGTAGTTAGTAATCCTCCGATAATAATACTTCTTTCTTTATAGTAGATACGTCGATCCCCGCTACGATTAGATACTCCTCTATATAATAAACTACGAATCCGCGATCCGGCCTAGACTATCCTTAACTAGCGTCTTTATATTACCGAGCTC
>JAASFE010006149.1:14805-38181 GCA_013365205.1 Pseudocercospora cruenta
CTCATGCGCTGTCCAGTCGTTCATCGTTCAACTCGACCGTTTCGACAGCCATGAACGACGCAATCTCGTATTGCAGATCTAGCGGCTGCACGAAGTACGTTAGTCCATGGTCCAGCTGTTTTAGCAGCAGCAGCAACAATTCGAATTCTTGGCGAATCACGGCTTGTCACACCTTGGATGGTACCCTGCAGTGATTGCTCGAACTCTGTTTGCTCAGAATGGTACTTTGGTCCGGCATCAGACACGGCATGACCACTTCGCGGAGAATGCCGTAGAGTCCACACCAGCGCGTACAGCAGCCATCCATCACTCATAGCCTAGGTCCAGGACATTGAAGACGTTGCATTCCACCTTGATTGTGGATCCCAGCCAGCCTTCTTGGTTTGGGACTCCATTGGCTTGAACTTGGTTAGTATTTAGTCCGGTCCTCGTGGAGTGACAGTGTGACTTCTTCTGCCATCTGTCAGGACATGGTGCCGACCCGCGCGGAGTATCCTGGCAGCAACCAGATTAGAAAGCACTACAGTCATCAATTTGTGACGACTGATGAACAGCGGTACGAACAGGCCTATGTCAACATCACAAGCAACTGCACCAACTTCGGCGTTACCCGCCAATGTACACCTGGTAGTTGTGATTGCCCAAGTGCCTGTTCGAAACAGGTGCCAACTCCGCATCACAACGCGCAGAAATTATACCCACCTGGTCAAACTAGCTGAAAAGCCCCAGTCGGGACTACTGAAGTTACCATGACTGCGGAATTGCAAGGCTGGACGGTGACCCTCAAGCATCGGGAGGAGGCCCTCGAGGTTGCTGACCCCAGCCTTGCAACAACCAGTACACAGCCTTGTTATCTGCTCGCAATGCAGGCCAGACACGGAAATCATGAGTTATCATGATCTTGGTCATCCAACAATCGTCGTGGCCATCCCTTCCACGCCAAGGCTACCACTTCAATAAGCTTGGCTTCTTCTTAGCTACAACAGATCGCGCCATACTGATGCTTGGCGGGCTACCCAAAGTGAACGATCATCACATTTTGGTCTCTCAAACTCCCGTAGACTTGCACGATGCGCTGATGGTCAGCTTGCAGCTTCGCACGTCAAATTGGACTTGAGCAAGTCTTGCCGAGCTTGACAGGCTCATGCTTCTGCCCGACGCTCCAGGCTCCAGCACTGAATTGTATTGGCATGGCAGTCGAAGCTAAAGTGCCTCTCATCGACGATCTTCTGCTCTCAGGAACAAGCATTGCGGCAACGACGAATGCGGCAGTGCGCCGCGAGACTCGATCATGCTTTTCAAGGGGAGACAAAACGTGGTCTGAGCTTCCGACAACACAGCAGAGTTCAGCATGGCCTGTACCACGACTTCGGAACTGGGAGAACTTACACTAAGGTCTGTGGGACACGAAACTCAGACTTCCTCCTTGAAGGACTCTTATCAGAACCATATCACGAAGCCTACGAGAACGCTTCTCGCGCCAAAGACTGGAACTGAGTGAGTCTGGTCCGGAGAAGGTACGAGAAAGCTTCGAGGCTGGTCGATGGAAAGGATTCTATCATGGTTCTGGTGATGAAGAGCTCCCATCCTGAGGTAAGATCAGACGAGCCTGCCATGGCTCGTCACGACCCGCGGCCTCAGCGACTGCCTAAGGAGCATACCACTGGATCGTGCTCGAGCCCTTGGCGCAAAATCTGATCAATGCAAACCTACTATCTTGCTTTGCATGATTCAAGCATCGGTCTTGGCTTTGCTGTTCAAAGTCCTCCTTAGGACCATGTGAAGAGTATGTCAGACCTTCGAAGCAAGAACAGCTGACTTGCGGAGTACCGTCTGTAAGCTTGCTGTTCCGTACTGTACTTCCTTGGCACAGAAGAGGACGATGCCGCTTCGCCATCACCAGTAAACTTGAGCGCCGGTCCAAATAATGAACGGAATTGCTCCACGCCAGCATGGAAAAACGCCTCAAATGCCTACGCCGATGGATACAAGAAGCAGTGGAAGACCGAAGAGCCGACACTCTGGATTGCAATCTTGTGCCATCACAATATCGGAACCCGAACCGCCTTCCTTCTTCGAGCAAAGGAGCCCGTATTTCTGAGGTAGACGAGACGATGTGCGATGAGCGATGAGCACGTGGCATGACAATGAGGTACGAAAGTACGACCTCTGAGTCTGAGCTTTGCGATATCCATTTGCAGAGATCGCATGTTGGCGGAGCCGGCGTGAAAGCTACGTCCACATACGTTGTCATTGTCGCCTAGGAGTGGACAATTGCTCATGCTTCGACGAAATATAAGGACCAATTGCCAACGCAAGCAAATTCGAGTCTGGCTACCAGGATGGCACCTCTCTTTTACATGTCCGCAGTGCCGACCGAAAGACCAAGGATGGCTGCGGTACTCACCTTACGAGCTCTGATCTGCAATTCGAGAGCCTTGGTTGCAGGAAGCACTCCCATGGCTGTGTCGGTGCTCTTGTCCAACAACTTAAGACCAAATGCATGTGCATCCACGAGGCCTCCCGAGAGTATACTATTCGAGGCGATGTTGCTGAAGAAACGACCAGTCTTGTAGGCTGAGGACTTGTCGTTGCCAATTCCACTGCTTCATGGCATAGCACACTGCGGGGCCTCGCTTCTATCTCAAGCAGTCAGGCAACTCCTTCTCAGTCAACATCAGAAGCAGGAGCTCCTGCAAACAATCCGGGGCGCTGCGGCGTTGAGATTAGTAGTCCATGCTGTTCCGAGCTGAAATACGACTTTGATGCTGCCGACGTCTGCATGAGGAAGAGTATATGTATAAGAGAAATGCACGCATTCCACATGGGGCAATTGGATTCGTCCTGCACACGTGCCGAGTGGTGCCAAAGTTGAGCATTTCTAGAACGACCAGATCGATTTCACGCAGAGATATAGCTGCATGCCAAGCAGTCCAGAGCCGCAACGCCTTACGCCACTGACAGCGCGCTGAACCTTCTTATAGGGCGACCCAAAGCCTTATTGCTCCTTGAGCATATCAATTGCCCAATCGGTCGGTTCGAGCCTTTATCACGACTCCGAACACACCGAACATCAATTGACACAGGACCTTCGGACTCAGCCGAGGGGGTCCCGGGTCGCTACGCTCGATATCTGCTGTGCCGTGCTTTCTGCTGATGCTTGGTAGACAGCGGAGATCTTCACAACGGCCATCCACATTCGGCTTGTCTCAGAATGGCCTTCGAGATACAAACCCGTGAAGATGCCCGTCTGGTTGTAAGAACGATCATCACACTTCGTCGCCAGGTCAAGACACGAACATGCGCTTCCTCTCCGAGATTGTATGGACAATCGGTCTCGCAACAACGGTCCTGGCAGCAGCCTCGTGTCAACCTCCGCCCAGCTGTACCGCCAAAGGTGCAACCGCTGTTCTTGCATCGGCCCTGAGAACATATGCTCCAGCCCAAACATACTGTTCCAGCAGATATCCGTTGCCACTGCAAACGTGCACCAGCACAGCTCCTGCAGTAACGACTACCCATCTCGGAGCAACAGCATATGTGGACAGTACTGTAGCGACGACAATGATAACGTATGCCTTCATCTCAGAGTCTGAGATCCTGTCACGCAGCCATGCTGATTCCACACAGAGTGACTGATCCAACTTCGACGAGTACTTACTACGACAGAGGGACATACACGAGATCGACGACTCAGATCGTCACCGTGACAGCCGTAGCAAAAAGAAGACGTGCGCAACACACCGCCCGAGCCGTCGATCCCCAGTCCGCTGCACTCAGCAGCCTCAAGGCCCAAGCATCGTCTCTTATCGAAGCCGTGTGTACATGCATCGAGAAGCCCGCAACGACAACGATAACTATTACACCAACCGTGGTGGCCGAAGCAACTGCCACTTCAATCAATCCTCTCACCGCGACATCAACCTCGTAAGTCGATACTATTTATCCCAAGCCCGCAATCGACATTGGGCTACTATCCCCACACACAGAACCTATACTCCAATCACTGTACTCACATACATCAATTTCCGTTCCTATACCACAATCACATATACAGCCACCGCAACAGTCCCGCCACCGCCGAATCGTACTCCATGCGCAACGAACGACGATCATCAATTTCCTCCATACATCAACGATTGTGAGGGAATTGAGATTGCTTGCTACAAGGGTTACGACACGCGAGCCACATGTGATCAGCTGTGTATAGATACGCCGGGCTGCGCTCAAGCTCAGTTCTGGAATTATTCGAGTAATCCGAACAATCGTGGTGGATATAAGCAGTGTTTATTGTATAGAGAGGGCGAATGTTGATGAGTGTACGTATCCAGAATAGACGTGGGACACACCTAGGATGGATTCGATTGGGCTATCTGGCCCTCTGCAGTGAGCGTGAGAAAGGCATAGCTTAGAGGTCCGATCTGGTGGCTACGATGAGTACAGAGAACTGGGAAAGGACAAATCGAAACAGAAAGACGGCCAAGGTCCAGATCGTCAGGCTTGCTCGAATCACGTCGTGCCCGACCAACAGCGAGGGACACGATGCGCAAGACAACATTGCGGTGGAGTGTTGTTTTCAAGCAGTTCCGTCGAAGATCGGTCGTAGTCTGCCATGTAATGGGACTTCGGAAACCTGGCCACTGCTGCTCTCAGTGAAACCACAGTCGCTCAAGTCTGCCTTGCCATCTACCACAATCAAGACTTCTGGGCGAGACGCTGGGCGAGTGAGTATCTGCGGTATTCTTGGATAAAGACATATTTACTTCGAGCTCCAACTTTCGACAGGGAAGAAGTGATTGGCTCAACTCCGAGCAGCATGTCTCGCAGAGCAACACGAAGGGCAAAGGCAGAAGCATTAGAGAAACAAACGACCAAACTTGTAAACAGAGTCGAAGACATCTCACACGATGCGATATCGTGGTCGGAATTAGCAATATCATAACTTACGACTATAGAGAGACTGATTACAATGAGATGCAGAACGTCCAGAAAGTGATTCAAAAAGCTGTCAAGAGAACAAGCCGTACTTACAGTTACATCCTCGAGAATCTTGGCATTACTATGACCGCATACTGGGATCTTAGCGCAGTACCCTTCGAAGATGAACAGCACCTAATGGACATGTGCTTCAGCTTTGAAGCCTCAAGCAACGACATTGATCGCCTAGAAGGCCGGTCTCAGTCGGAAGTACTAGGTTCGACGTAGAAACTTGCAGGCTATTCGACCTCAGATCTCCACTGACCACTCGATCTTGAGGTCAACCGATGTCGTCAAATCTGCACAACGCATTAGCCTTGAGATCTCATGAAAGGACATAGAGCCCCAAGAAGTCATGTCTTTATCGAAGTCTCTCGTGTCGAAGGCCGTTCCAGCTCAATGCCCGCTTGTAATGCTACAAATAGCATTTGCCTTGGAAGTCCGACTCTGCACAGAGCGTCAGCTTTGAGGTTTTGCCAGCTGAGACTAAATGTTTCGAAGTTGTGCTGTGTTCGAATAGTTTCGTCTTTGTGGTCATCCAAGCTTAGATTCTACCTTCAATGTACCGAATCTTTGTCGATGTTGAGAAGTATGGATGGTGGTTCCGGAAAGGAGCACAGCTAATGCGGTTGGGATGGAACTGTACTTGATGACCACTTTGACTCTGCAAAGTCTACCGGTACAAAGGCATTGCACAAGGATGTGAAGCCCTTCGAATCGTACTCAGGATTGAAGCAATCCGTATATCGAGGGCCAATGCGCCTCAGATTTCGCTCTCGATGATGTCAAATTAGGATGCATGGAGCGCTCGACTCAGGACAGTCCTTCAGCGTGGGGGCTTGCAAATAGAAGTAGAGTGCTTAGAAAACCTGCCAAAGTGAGAAGCGTCTCCTAATCTAGCCTTAAAATTCTGCCCGTGGTACCTCCAAATAATCGCTCCATTGCGAGGTGTTTGGGATGGAGCTCGACTTTATAAGACCCATCCGCTCTGAAAGCTCGCTAAGAGGTGTGGACCACATAGAATCGATATCCCGGGGGAAGTATTTCGTCGTTTGGAGTCATTTCAGGCCCAGACCTAGCCTTCATGGCCTCGGATCGTGAATCATGTACGATCGCTTAGCTCTGCACAGCTTGTCGACTATGATGCCTCGCGAAAGGATGTAGAGTGCTTCGGATTGCCGGTTGTTGGCGGAAGCACTTGGTCCTTTCGAGGCATTCAGCCTCCCATTCTGGCTCCTTGGCTGGGAATCGCCACTGCATTGGGATTACCGGATCACCCAACTCTGCATAGCATAGTAGCTCTGATGCATCGCAAAGGGACGTGAGTCGCCTCGAAGTAGGACGCAGATTGGAAGCGCCTGTTATTTTCTCGAATCCTACGGTCATTTTGCGACTTTTTCTTTCATATTGGTGCTTGAACTGAGCGGCGGACACTCTCAACTCTGCACCGCGCCTTACTCTCCATACCTTGCAAAGGGAAGTGAATCGCTTCGAAGTGTAGTGAACATTGGAAGCGGCTGACATTTTGCCTGGGATCGGGAGTCTTTTTGCGGCTTTTACTTCCATACTGGTGCTTGATCTGAGCGGCGAATTCTCATGACTCTGCCCAAAGGATCAGCTTTGAGACCTTGTGATGGGATGTGGTGTGCTTAGAAGACCTGTTGTTGGTGGAAGCATAGCGGTCCGAAAGGCGTCTACCCTCAAATTTTGCCATCACTGCTCTCGGATTTCGATCTTGGAAGGTATTCTGGGCCTGACTCTGCACGACAGATCCGTTTTGAGCGCTCGCAAAGGGACGTCGAACCCTTCGAAGGTCTGCTGTTGGCGGAAGCGTTGCGTCTTGAACCCCTATTTATACACTCTAAAGTCCAAGTTTCCATGATGTTTCGGTCGACGTTTTCGCTCAGCTCTGCACAATACATCAGCGGTAATACCTCGCAAACGAACATGAAGCGCATGGACAGCGCAGTCTGCTGGAAGCATTTCATATTTTACAGAGACCCGCGGGGTCCTACGAGATACAGAAGCGCTAAATAAACATGCTGCGCTTGAACGCTTCTCGGCCGTTTCGATGCTGACGACGAGACCAAGCTCGCCATTGAAGTCTCCAAGTATTACCAAACGCCAAACCCAACGGAGCGTCCGTAGACATTATTCTCCTCTTTCATGCTATCAGAACTCCAGTTGCCCAAACGCCAGACCCAAGGCACAATTTTGTCATCACTTTGTGATGTCATCTCAACGCCCCATTCCTAGTATGGCGTCTCTACCGCCAAGGTCCCTTTGGTCGACTCGCAGATCCCGGGACAATGCTACTGGCGCGGGAGTGTGGGCGACTGCCTGGACCGGTCGGCGTCTCGCGGGGAGTGTTGAGGTCGAACATGCTCTGGCGCTGGCGAATAGCCATTGGGCGAGCGAAGGTGCCGGAAGACTTCTCAATGGAGTGGGTACGAGGCGACAAGACACTGCCGCGAGAGTTTGGATCTTCGCGACCAGATGCTACCATGCGACGAGCCTGACCGGCAGAGAAAGCAGATTCGGCGGGTGGCGAGGAAGCGATGAAAGTCGATGCAGTCGGGCTGCGGCGGCGTTCACGCTCAGCACGGGCTTTGAGACGGTCCGCAGTATTGCCTCCCAAGCTAGAGGAGCGCTTCTTGCCGGCCATCGCGGATCGAATCTGGTGTGCTGATTCCTTGTCGGTAAAGGAGGCATCAACATCGGAGCCATAGTGGTCACTGCCACTAGCACTACCACTGGCAGAGCCGTTGTCGAAGTTCTTTGCCGACCGATTGGTGATGGAGTGCAGCCCAGGCTGAGGTGCGCGGTTAGCGCCGATGTCTCTCAGTGGACTAGACTCATCTTCACTAGAAAAAGAGCCAAGCGTAAGTGATGGTGGTGGCGCCATTGGTGAGCCATTGCTTGTCGAGCCTTTGCTCAGGAAGCCGTTGGCGAAACGACCAGTGCCAGCTTTACGCAGCTCGCTGCTTGCGACTGGTGCAGCAGGCAGTGGGCTGGACATTGGCTCAGCGTCAGCATCAAAGCCAGCAGAGAAGTTCGGTGGCTCAATTTTGGTGCTGTCATCGTCTGTCGAGGCGATTGGAGTATCTTGCGGCATCTTCGGTGTGGGCTGGAACTCCACCAAAGTACCTGGCTCTTCACCATCCTTGGCATCCTCGTCCTTCCATCGCACGGTCCGCTTCTTCTGTGGTGACTTCTTCTTAGGAGTGCCAGCGCCAGAGAATGCGACTCCCTTGCGCGCCAGACCGCCGAGCTTCACGCGCCTCTTAGGACTCGAGTACGCTCCGCGGGCAGGGCTAGAGCCTACGCGTGGTGACGATGAATGTGACTCTTCGGCGATGCGGGTTGGCACTGCTGAGAGTTGAGGTGGATTGGACAGGGAAGCGCGACCAGTGATCGAGGATCGTGAGAATAACGAAGTCCGAACTTTTTGCTTCAGCGGCGAAGGACCAAGGAGCGGCTTCTGCTTCCTGGGTGTGCCGGATTTGGTCGGCTTGACCGCCTGCGTGATCTGAAGGCCGCCATCTGGCTTGATGATTTGGCCAGTAGCATCAAGGCAGGCCTGCATCAGCTTGCCCACAACATCGCGGCCTGCCTGCATTGCTTCCTCCTCGCTCATGTGCAGGATTTGGTTGATGATGGCCATTGTCTCAAACTGAGTTGTGAGCATGACTTGCATTAGTGAAGCTTCACCGACCTTCTCCTGCTCGAGAACTGCAATGTGGATGTCAATCTCTGAGCGCTGCTTGAGAATTTCCACTTCCTTAAGGACGGTGGCTTCCTGGCAACTGCCCTTGCGGAAAGCTTCGTTATTCTGTAGCTGTTGAAGAGCAAATTGGAGTGCGGTCTCAATAGCACGGGCCCAATTGCTCTTTTGAAGCTTCTGGTGATAGTGCTGCCGGCTGTGTTCGAGCTCTGCAAGGATGCCGACCGCTGTCTGGCGCATGGATACTAGAGCAGCTGGTGGCTCTTCTTCCTCTCGTGTCTCGGAGACCTGGTCGAAAGCGCCTACCCATGCACTGATGGCACTGATGCGACGCTCGATCTGGCGGAGTCTGCAGGTATCTTTGATGCGGTCTTGTCGCTCACCGGCAGAATGGTCATAGGAAGCACGGATACGTTCGATGCCTTCCCTGACGACATCTTCGAGCTTCGCTTCGGCCTTGCGCAACTTGTTCGCTGCCGTGTTCACTCCATCGGCAAGCTTGGCTTCGAGCTCGTCGATGAGATGCCGCTGTTCCTCAATCTTCTTAACGTAGTCCTTGACATGGCGGTCGACGTTGTAGACGTTGCGGATGCTCTTGGTGAGGATGTTCTTGGCGCGATTGGCGTAACGTAATGTGTTCTGCGTCTCGTCGTAATGGGCGCTGCTTGGCGATACACAGACAATCATCACTGTTTGACAATTCCCGCCCAAACTGAACTTCAGCAAGCGGGTGAGCTTGGAGTTGCGATATGGAATGTGATTCTTCTTTTTCGAGTCACATAGGGCGTTGATGCAGCCGCCAAGCGCAAGGAGCGATTTGTTGATATTTGCGCCTTCTGTGAGGCGCGCACCACGATTCTTTGTTGCTGATGCGCGCTCTGAGCCAGCAAGATCGATAATGGACAGAGTTGCGAAAGTGACCGGCTCATTCACACTGGCGTTCCGGTCCTTCGATGCGACATTGACTTGAAGCACCGCATGCGAGCGAGACGATGTAGCGTTGGCTTCTGTCGGCGATTGAGTGCGCTTTGCATTACCTCGAATGATCATTTGCATGACTTGATCGACATCCTGAGGCTTGTGTGACGTTAGGCCAGCCACTGACACAGTCTGATCTGCATCCTCGCGCAGCATCAAATTCTGTCTGGCGACTGGCTTGCCGTTCTCATCAACCTGATCATCGACCAAGAGATCCCGAATTTGCTCGTTGTAGATCTCGAGGTACGACAGGGTGATGGTCACCTCCTTGCACTCTCTCAGTTCCTCCATCTTCTCGAATAGCTCTTGTATAGCCAGGTATATGATTCCAGGGTGTGCTGAGGTTCCTGTAATTGTGTGCGTCTTGCCGCAGCCGGTGGCGCCATAAGCGAGGACGGTCGCGTTGAACCCATCCAAGACACGATCGAGTAGTTTTACAACTGTCGCCTGATATACATCGTTTTGACTAGCATTGTCGTCGAAGACGTGGTCAAACGCGAATTTGGAATCTTTTGCCTTCTTGCCTTGGGCCATGAGCTGACGACCGAATCGTTGAATGGCATCATCTTCTGGAGGATCGAAGATTCTGGTCGCGCGTCAGTCAAGACTACATCTCGTCGCACGAACCGAAACTCACAAGGTCTTCTCGTCTAGCACTTTGATCACATTGCGAATGCCCTTCAAGCCCATGCGAGGCTTAGGAGCAGCAGCCAGCGACCCTTCCCCCAAGTACACCGGACCATCGTCGGATCTGCTAAGCTGCGCAGCCTCTTGAATAGTGAACGGACGCACTCTCACACACACGTTGATTGACGATGCGCCTGCTTGGTCGGCCGCATTGGCCATCGTGGTTGTTTCTCAGCGCCGCGAAACTCGTTGTTTACACTGTTGAACCCATGCGAAAGAGCGACTTGCGTGAAGGCGATGTTGTGTAGAAGCTGCGATAGGGTGTCGATGTGGTCGAAGATGATATCGCGCAGCTTATCCAAGCGAGTGGGTATTGTTGGCGGTCGGTGGGTGCAGGTGAGGTTCGAGGTCTAAGAATTGAATGTGACGTGCCGCGCGAGAGCTTTGCTGTTGGTAGGCTGAAACCGACGCCAAGAGTAAACGAGACGAAGTTGCCCCAGAGACAGAGACCGACCCGACACTTTCTACTCCACCATCCGATCCTGCGGTATCCATTTCTATACGGCCCTTTTCACTGCATCTTTTGCATAGTGCGTTGCAGGTATCGTATGGTCTGTTGGATGGTATGTTGTGGAAACGCTCTGCAGCATTGACATCGTTGTTCCTGCCCCTTCGTCGCGGCCGCTCGATCGTTCTCACTCACCTCAAGCCCTGGCCAGTATCACGTGCGGCCCATGCACGCCCGTCGCGTGGGCTGAGCCAGTTTTCACCGTGCCAGTCTTGTCCATTTCCCAACTCCATGGTACCATGGACCCCAAGATGTTATCAAGCCTCGCGTGGCCCCTGTATCGCTGGAGATGACTGTGATCGATCAAACGAAAGAGAACAGCGTCGGCAGAGAGCAAGCAGTCGAGGCAGTCCATTGAATCTTGAGGATGACAGCGATGACGTGCTTGGAGTCTGCGATGCGGTACCACGGCAAAGGTCCCCTGATTTGGAGCTCATGGTGGAGGTCTACTCAGGAACAGGAACCATACTTAGAGAATCAGCAACTCGTCCGTCTCGACTCGAGTCTGATGGAGAGAAGTATACATTGGTCTCTTTCCTTTCTGTGTTTCGCTGTGCTTGCCTGACGATGCTAAATCACTTCCGGATGTCTGCCACACGAAGACTATCACAGCTAGCAAATCAAACGCAGAGCAGGAGCTCTTCTACGATGAAGGAAGCGATCGTTGCTAAAGGACCCAAGGTCACCATTCAAGATGTACCGATCCCGCGAGCAGGCCCAGGACAAGTGGTTACGAAGGTAGTATACAGCGGTAGCAACCCCAAGGACTGGAAGCGTGCAGCAATGCCAGATACCCAACCTAAGAATCAAGGCGACGATATCTCAGGCGTTGTGCACGAAGTCGGCGAGAACGTCTCTGAGTTCAAGCCTGGTGATCGAGTGTTTGCTTTCCATGAAATGCTAAAGCCTGGAGGAAGCTATGCGGAATACGCTCTCTCGTGGGCGGCGACAACAGCCCACCTGCCGGAACACATATCCTTTCAGGGCATGTTTGTACACCTTCTCGTCAGCACTGTTGTACTGACATTTGTACAGAGGGAGCCGCAATTCCCCTCGCAGCGCTCACAGCAGCGGTAGGACTTTTCGCCCGACTCCAGCTTCCGGCGCCGTTCCTACCCCGACCCAAAGATTCAGAACCACTGCCACTCATAATCTACGGCGCCGCCTCCGCAGTGGGTGCCTATGCGGTCCAGCTTGCTTCTCGCGCGAACATCCATCCACTTCTTTGCATCGCAGGGAACGGTGCTGCACACGTTGAGAAATACATCGATCGAAGTAAAGGCGATACGATCATCGACTATCGCAACGGCAACGATGCACTTGTCAAAGGTCTGAAAGAGGCAGCACAAGGCAAGAAGTTGGAATACGCTTTCGACGCCGTGAGCGAGAAAGGCAGTGTCGAGAATCTTGGGCAAGTGCTTGATAAAGAGACGGGACAAATTACATTCGTGTTGCCGGGAAAGAAATACGATCTGCCTGGAAAGATCAAGCAGAGCTTAACAACAGTCGGATCTGTTCATGGATTCCCAGACGATCTCAAAGACCTCGGATACGTGTATTTCAGATACATTGCTAAAGGACTACAAGAAGGTTGGTTCAAACCACAGCCACAAGAAGTAATACCTGGTGGTCTCGAAGGTGTTGAACAGGGGCTACGGAATCTAAAAAAAGGCAAGGCTTCTGCTGTTAAATATGTGTTCAAGATTGAAGATACCCCAGGTCTTAACAGGTAGCAAGAATGGACCAGTCTTGAGATCTCAGCCCTCGGGCCTCTTTCAAGTGCGGAAAACTCGGCATCGCGTACCATGAACTCACGAATTCACGAACTCACTCTGAATGAAATACAACTCGCCTGGACTGAACGCGCGGCATGCCTTTCATTGAAGTTGACTGTTCCTGGAACACCACCCGACATTCCAGCCTCTCCAGCTTACGCAACATGGCTCTGCTCTGGGCCACACGCCTCTCTTTCCCAGATACGAGGTTTCATGCAGTGCCAGCTATCGCGGCGCAGCGATCCAGCAAGTTGACGCCTGGCATGTGGTTCTCTGACCTGGACCAGCGGCGTCAAGAAGCGATCATAGTTGGTCTTCAGCAGGCGTGATATCGACACCTGGAGGACTACCACTGGTCTGACTGCCCTCGAACCGAGTCGATGGTGCGTATTATGACGGGTGTTAGAAAGAGCGCCCTGATCGCTGCCTCAGTCGCATAGACTCAGAGCCCTGCTGCTCACCAATGACCTTCTAGATTCTGCTACTCGGGATGTGTGGGCACGGAATGCAGGGCTTGCTTGTCAAGGCTCGCTATCTATGCTGTCGATTCGACTTCGAGAAGTGTGGCTCGCTCCGAAAGTCGCACACCGAGCTGATTGCTGTCCGTGCCATCGATATCGCTTTTTCCAGCTTGAGCCAAGCTGCGGCTTCAGTTCATTGTTGTGGCTTCTGGCCAGACTTCCATGCACTGGCAGCCATGGTCGACATTGTTTTGTTCTCGTCTCATAGCAAAACTGGATTACTTCTCCGCCTCGGTTCGGGCCAGAATGGTCGGATGCAGCTGTAGCGCTACAGGTGCTCTGGCAAGCTCATCGAATGCCCCTTAGATTGCTCCTTTACTTCGCGCTTGCGCATGCATGCTCATCTAGTCGGTTCCAGTGCGATCCTGCGACCGCACATGCTTTCTTTAGTGTGATGTCGTCGGGCGTGCGATTACTGCAGAAAGACTAGACCACCATCAAAGACATACATCTATGCATGCCGTAGTGCAGATGGCACCGGGTAGATCTGATCTCGTCAGATTCATAGATTGCCGGTTTCTGGATCCGACCCGAGGACTCGCGCAGTCATGACCGAGGCGACCACTGCGGAATATGATTCCGGAAGGCGCCAGAGGACGGAACGATGGGCCGTAGAGAGCAACAAAGAACAGCAAAATGTTCCTTGGAACACCAGAGGAATTGCGTAGGAAAAAGCAGGTGCGTCCAACCCTAGGCAGCTAAAGAGATACATTGAGACTGCACTGTTATTGGACAATGACCAACTACTCCGCAACCATTTCCACCCCCTCGGAAGGTTACAACTCCCTGGCACTCCTGACTCAAGTTACAATATCCTCAAATCTTATTTCACTATTCGCATCTATTCATGTGGCTGAGGGTTGCTATTCAGGATCTTCCAGATGATGACGATAGAGCTTCAGCAGGCACTGATCGAAGAGCTACCTCGCAGTCCCAGAGCTCGCAAAGTCAACCAGCAGAGCAAACATCATCATCGCAAACTGGGTCAGCAAGCGACAAGGGCAAGGAAAAGCAAAGGGACGAGGCTCAGACCACGAGTAGCGGGACCATGCAACGGGAACTCAAGCATTACACGGAACACTTGAGGCAGCGGCAAGAGTCGTTGCAAGAAGAAGTTCGTCAGGAGACTCAACGTCAGGAAGAGAGGGACGCTGCTCAACGCCGACAGATCGGATCTTAAGTCGTTCGACCATACGGAGATCGAGATGCTACCTGCCTGATTATGTTGTCTGATGAACAGTCGACCCAGAGACGAATCCTGTACCAAGTCGACAAGCGATGATCGCGCAGCTTCAGTACCGAAATGCGACCGATAGACGACATGCGTGGACCTCCACGGACGCAAAACACCGCTTCGACCTATTTCGTCAACATTCACCGCGCCGGAATACACGTCGTCATCTCTCTTGATCAAATGCGCTGATTGCTTTCCTTGCTGAAGGAGACATGATCCAGAAGGGCTGCCGCACGACATGACAGGAGTCGTAATTTTGACTGCGGCCGCATCGTCAACAACCCGACGCCTCGCCATGTACGAAGGCCGTCGCTCGATGATCGTACGAATCTAGTACTCCACGAGAACGACTCGCTGGAGCGTACCAGCTCGCGATTGTGCTTTTCGGTCTGGCGACGGCACGAAAAAGATCGAAGAAAGAAGATTGACGCTGCCGTCGAACTTTCCACCAACGACGACTGCTCACTCGGTATTGTCGATGCCTTGCAATCGATGCGATGCGCGATCCGCCGGTAATGGCCTCAATGACGGACTGAGAGAAGAATCGCCTCTGAAGGATACCGTCTCGAGGTCATGGTACTTGTTTGCGACACGCTGCTCAGATGACGGAGGAGCAAGATAACGCGCCCATAGCGAACGACCTGTGGACGCCAAAACTTCTAGACGGGTCTTGGAGTGCATCGAAGCGTGTCCGTCGACGCGCACGCGACCGACGTTTCAGTCTCAAGTCGAGCAAGGGAGTGCCGTCAGAAACCATTGTCACGCGATGGCGATGCAAATCGTCTCGATGGCAACAATCTAGTTCTCTCTGATGGTCATAAATATCTCCGTCGTCTACTGCGGACCTGATGCTCTGTCCCTCGAACGACTGCGACGAAGAACTAGCTGGCGACATCGCATGTTGGCCGATCGAGTCGCGTCGCCTGCAACTGGCGCATATTCAACCTTCGCCCGATGGTAAGAACCCACGCGAATGGCTTCTTTAGGTTTCTCCTCAAGCTCCCAAGATACGATGCAACCTCCAGGCAAAACACGCAAGCGACAACATCGACGATACGACTCTGCGGATACCATTCCCTGGAACCCAGTATGGAAAAGGGTATGCACATCAACAGTGGGTGCGGCGATGGGGCAAGGAGACCAAGTCTTTGAAGAGTTGGATGCAGTGTGCTACCGCCGAAGCATTGTGCTGCCTCTCGAGGTATTGCAGCGATCCTCGCGAGCGCGTCGCAGAGCACAAACGATTCGTATACTCTCATCGTTGCCAATACCACAATCGAGTAACAACGAGAAGGCTCCAAGTTGCCAAATTGTCGGGTTGCCTGATTGCGCTTCATGCGTGGACATTGGAGCACTTTTCGCGGCCGTGTTGCTCAACAGGTACAACCAGTCCACTGCTGCGCTGTCGCACTTTCTGATATCAGCAAAGACGCAGTACATCGCGCGGAACGAAACAAGCCATGAATTTTGGACGCTTCTAGATCAAGCTTGGTCGTGTACACAAGAATTCTCCTACCAAGCAGACTCTGTAAGTTGAATGTGCTCCACGGCATTCTGCTCCAATAGGCCACCTCGCTGAAAAGGACTCAAGGAGTCCTCGCGGTCGACTGCCTCTACGCGTGCCGCGTGAAGTTGTCCGCTATATTGTCTCTGACTCGTGAACCTAGTCATGTAAATTCTCTGGAAAACCAGGTTCTCCCAGCTCTTGACAACGATCAACATCCGAAAGGGGAGTCTCAAAGTCGTTTTCAGAAACCATGTTCGGCAAGAGGAAAGTGTTTGCGCAAGCATCGGAGACTCAGCCCTCACTCCACCACGACCAAACTTTGTTACTTATCCTTCCACGGCACGCGACTCAAGACCAGACTTGCATGAACTACTCTCCTGACTCTTTCGGACGTTTGAAAGTATCTGTGATCTGGAAAGAGCTTGTTCAAACATCAGAGCTCCTGGCGCGAGTCAAGCTCTTGTATCATCTTGGGCAAGGTATGTCACTGCAATGAACATGCGGTGCGTCTGACCCGAATGAATGGTATCGACATTCTCGAGCGCGACGGGCGCGATATCACTGGGCTTCATGATCGAGAAGATGGAGGGTCATCATCGAGAGACGCGACGAAACAAGTGTCTCGCAATGCGCCCTTTCGATACGTCGATACTTTGGGCGCCAAAGAAGTGCTCTAAACCCTTGTGATGTGGTCCTATCTCTTCGAACTCCACGGCAACGTCATGTCGCCGGCGGCATTCGAATTGCGTGCTTGTTGCGATTCGACGTTCGACCGCTGCGTTGTCCAAACATCGATGGCGTCTTTGAGTAGTCTAGTAAGTCAACAGTGTGATGCATACAAGGACGGCCAGGTGGGTTTGCGATCGTGAAGAAGGCGTTCGCTCCGATGGGAATGGGTCGCTCGCGACTCAGATCACTCAGGTGGAAGGCATGAGATGGAGAATACTAATTCAACTTCTGATTCTGATCAGCAAAGAGGACGTTTAAAGCAGTTGCTTACGGTAAGAATCATCAAGAATATCGGTTGAAAGCATTGCCAGAGCAATGAATACAGCGACTCTTGCTTCAGCAGAGTCACAAGACCAGTTCTGCGCCCGTGAGGACCCGGAATATTTGCTTTCAGTGGACCAGACGGTTGCGAGTATACTTGATTGCTACTCGAAGTCTTGATGATGTGCTCCTTCAAAGCATTGTGTTCGCTGAGGCCTGAGAGGCCTCCAGAAGTCTGTAGCCCGTTCACGATCTTTCACTGTCTCTTTCGTTGTTGCATCCCCTTCGTCAACACGTCTGAGTAGCTACGGCTGAATGCAGCGACGCCTAAACGCATTGGCAAAGCTCTGCTGCAGTGTGCTGGTTGTTAGCCTTGCTTAGTGTGCATATGTAGGATCCCATAGCGGGATCCAGCCAGCTGGGCAATGATCCTTCGCTTCATGTAGGCAGGTTGAGATCGGGGCTCTTTTTGGCTGATCTTGCAGACTTTCCTGGTTGTTGGGTCTGCTATCGTTCGATCGAGGTCCTTCTCCGGTGCCAACATGCAACATCGTCTAATGTTTGAGCGGCGCGCTCAGAAGCAGTATTCAGAGCGCCTTGTGCTGACGATCGATGACTCCCACTCTGAATGCCTTGAGGATCGATTGAATGAGCACGAGCTGATTTGGGATGGCGCACGGCATGACTTGCTGTGTACGTCGAGCAGTATGATTGTAAAGCTTCAGTTCCAGCGTTGCGATCGTGAGGCAGCTTTGACTCACTGATGGAGGGCGCGTTGCATCGTCTCTCTGACACTTGGACGTTCGAAATAAACCGGGATTGTCTTGAGTAGGAGATCCTGCAGATGCTCGGGCCTTCGCAATCATTCTTCTCATGCAATTTCTCAACTCACACGGTGGAAGTGCTGATGACGGGACACCAGACGGTCGAGAAAAAGGAGGATCTGGAGACAACACGTAGACACCGTTCTACCGGGTCTGACAAGCACGTTCTACGATCATGGAGGGACGGGCGAGAGTAGTCTCTTGTCAGTAGTGTTCGCCGACTCTTGCTCGCCGACCTTTACCCAAAGATCGACAGCTGGGATGTCTGCATCGGTACTACTGAGGGACACTGCAGTGTACAGTAAGCTGAATTAGATATTTCTCACTATGGCTTTGGACACTTGTGTCGTCGGTGACTCGTGAATCTCATCAATAGCTACTAATAACGACCTCCGCAGAAGCATTCGGGCGGCAGTCAAGAGTTGCCGCAACGCCATCCCGATTGTGCGACGATCACATTCACTGCGCCTACCTTGTCGCACTCGCAAAGCGTTAACACGGTCCGAGCCCGTTCTATCACATGCCTACTGGCTGTATAAGCTGTCAGGGAGATTATTGTCCTCTCCAGTAGCCATGATGGTTTGGGCATCAATGCAGCATGGTGCTGAAGCAGATTAGGACTCGGACAATCTTCAATGAAGGGGGTTTCCTCAATGCAACATGCCGCTCTCTGAAGCACGCTTGCAGTAACTATTCGCCGATGGTCACGACCCTTCGAAAGCCACGCTCTGATATCGCACGATCAAACTTCTAGGGGAGTGTCTACAGCATCTCCATGCTGCTTGTGACCAAGGAGTGCAACATGTCTCCAGCACAAATGGCTCATTGCAAGGCGCAGCAATCCCTGTGCAGGTATCATGGAGCATCTACCCTTAGATAAGCAGCATCATACCTTGATGTGGTAGTTAAAGCCTGTCAGATGGCAAACAGCCGTACTTCCTCGTCCGTCCTTGACCCGCTTAGTTGGAGACTGTTGACAAGGATGAAATACGGCAAGCGGAGTCGGGCCCCGACTATTGGACATGTCATACGACCAAGACCAGTCATGGACAACAAGAGCGTGCCCGTTTGGAGCATAAAGCAACCAAGTCCTTACAGTCCTTGTTGCACGGCCGCATGGCGGATGCGGAGTATGGTCCAGACTCATTGTGAACATTCTGGTATCTGTTGGTCTGAACAGGTCAACGAGTGATCAATGGTCTTCTGTCAAGACTGTCATGTGGCAGTAAAGCTTTGGACGGCGTTTCAAGCAAGACGGCTGCCCAGCTTCTCTGCATGCAATGACTGATGTAAGTCAGCTGAGTCAAAGCTGTATGTCAGGCATGTCTTGTTCTCCTGCCAACAAGTGTTTCTAGATCAGCTCCGCGAAGTCGGCCTCGTGCCGTCCTGTTGCGACTGACGTCTCTGTGACTTCATGCTTGTAGTGACTCGTGTGCCGTGTTCTTCGGTCTGAAACGGCAGAAGTGAAGACGGGATAGGCTCTCAAAGTTTCTGAAAGTGGTTCATCTTCCGCATGCGTTCTGGAGCAGAACTCGGTAAGCGATTTAGGCCGTCGAACCCTGGGACCATAGGTTGAGAAGGATAACAGCAGTAGGCGCAGCTGTGGATTAGTCCTTGTTGGTTGTCACGATGTACCTCCCCTAGACTCATGATCAGCAGCCAGTATCTCAAGTGACAACAAGCGCACGTACAATTCTTCCGAATGTCCGTCACTGGCGCTTCACCTGGCTCTTCACATATTACTTCTGTGTGCAACTGGGATGTACTCGCAATCGTCCCGTGTCCATGGCCTACAAATCTGCGCTTTGACATCACAACGGCTGACGTTGTTTGGGGTTTCTGCTGAACCTTCTTTTCATGACTTTTTACCATGAGCTCGCCTAGCTGCATACCCGCAAACTTTCCAGACTGTCGGTAAATCAACCATGCATGGTGCTCCGAGCCAACCATTGAGCAGTACTCATGATGCATTTCTTGTTGCTCAAGAGGGAAGAACATTGAGGACGAAGGGAAGTTCGATAGTGTAAGAAGACAGGTTGAGTCTGGCAGACTATGTAGCGGCCGACTTGCGTGTATTCTTTGGAGATTTCAAGCGTACCCAAGTGACGTTCGTTCATGAAGCTTCTGTTGACAAAGTAACCCAGAAGTTGTTTCTGCTCATGTTCAACACTGGAGAAAGTACAGATGTGGACTCTCGACGACGGTCTGGCTCTATGAGCCTCGCCCAGGCTAGCCCAACCACGAGTACATTGCGGATGTCACATCCGAGTAGGAGGGATTGAATCTTGCTGAGATGCGCGAACGAATCTTGTTTGAGCCCTTTCATAACCTCCGCCGGCGGTCTCAGGGACAACTGAGCATTTCTTGTGCGATTTCGCCGTCTTCGATGTATAGAATACCTGTGGATACTGCGCAGATTGAGAGAAGACTTCGTTTGTGCCACGATTCCATTCCGCTAGTTCCAGTTCTCCGAGGTGTACACATCGTGCCGATCGACAAACTGCCTTGAAACACAATCACACGTCATCTTTCATCTTTTGTTACGATGGCACCCGAGCTCGCAACACGTACCCGACTGTCGTTCGATTGAGATTGCGCGATGGCTTGACAAGCACGCATGCTTGCGTTCAAACTTCTGGTCTCGACCAAAGAAGCGGCCGGCCGCTGAGGGTCGTCGCAAATCGTATCGCGGTCGTTCTATACCGGGATCAACAGTCTTTCGGAATCGTTGCCATCAACGCTAAGCTGCTGTACGTTGCAAGCCGTCTTTGCTGGGCTCCATCTGTGACTCCTACAGCCAGATAGGAATCGAGGTATCATGGTTGCTCGAGAGCCGGTGATTGGTCTTGTCTACCTTCGACACATGAGGACGAGATCCAGTCCCGAGTGACGATGAGTGTGGTGCTGTCCATAGTCTTCAGCATTCGCATAGAATGCGATGTCGTTGCAAAGGCGTGCATCCAAAGTTTACGTGAAGCTTGATATTTGCCTAAGCAAATCCGGTGTGTCGTTTGTGACTGACCGAAGGCGCCACGTGCATATGTTACAACATTCAAGCCTTTTTGTAGAGGTTACTGTATGAGACCTGAGTGGAAGTCGTGGGCACGAGCGGTGGTTTGATGTCGCTCTTCGCTTCCACGCTCTTCAATCGTGTCGGAGTAATGGCAAATAGAGGATTGTTGACCCAGCGTGGAAAGAGTGTGCCTCCCGAGCCATTCAGACTGGTCACTGGCTTTCTTTTCGCTTCGGCTTCGATGAGTGCAGGTCGGGATAAGACTTGCTCAGTCGTTTTGGGATCCATGATGTGGTGGGTGAGCATTGCCCTTCCAAGCAGGCCCTTTTTGAGCGGCAGGTCTTCACTCTTAGCCTGTCTGCATTCTCGTCTCGGCGTCCCGGAGGATATTTGAAACAAAACAAAATCACGAGTGAAGACTTCCTGCCTCACTCGTGTCAGTGAAGCAAAACGAGACGTATTAAGAGTTTCAGTAAAGCCCTGGTCAAGCCAAGGGATGGGTCTCGATTGAGAGAGAAATTCTGGTGCAGCCCAACCTGATTCGGACACTTCCGACTCTCTTCTCCTCAAACATAAATGGCATCCTGGTCAGTCCATCGCTTGAATGGCTTCTGGGATTCTGTTGGTGAGCCCGGAGCGTGAGTTCCGCCGGTCGTACTCTGCTCTGCATCGTGGTCTTGAGAATGGTCACATTAGGATGTCGGCAAGCAAACCATAGCGGGAATGTCCCGGACTCATGGGATTCGCTCCGTTGCTGCGAAATCGTTTGATTTTGGCAACTGTGCGTCCCTCACTCTTTTCGACACAGGCTTAATCCATATAAGGCGACCCGTTTACCACGAGCACGCCGGCTCAGTTAGTTGCGTCATGAGCTTCTGTCGATGTATGATGCCTGACTCCTTTTAGCGCTGCCGGAAATGTTAATACATAGCAGGGCAGCCATTGGTGCCAGCAGCAAGAACTGCCGAACAACACGTCTACTTCGGCACTGTCCAACACTGCGAAGCCGAGCGGGAGCTGACTTGAGCCACGAGTTCTAAGCCGTCTGACCAACTGTCCAAGATGAAGTCTGCATCTGAGCACAAAGCACTTTCCCTCGCTACGCCAAGGAAAGTCGCAGTCCAGGTAAAGTTGTCTAGGCGCTGATTACGCATAGCCAGACCCAAAATGCTTTCCATCGCTGCAAACTTTCTATATTGTCCCTTGGACCCGAAGCGTCGCTGTGTTCTGTCGCAATATATGCCTTTGTCTTGTCCAGTGTGTCAAGTGTTTTCCACCGGGTCCGACTACCCTGCAATATGTGAGACTGCGGTCTCTCTTCATAGCCTCTTCTGCAACCAGTGCTGAAGACTGTATCTTGCAGCCGAGATCGAGGAACCCCCTGTTGCATTGACTTTGAGCTGTTAGAGGGATTTCGCCGCACTTTCTTAACCGCTATCTGAGCGCTACAAGGAGCGCTATATAGCCTAATCGAGCCTAGTATATAATGTATTTCCGTCTCTTCCGCGTGCCGTATATTCTCGTATAGATATCGCGTTCTATATCGTATACTACGTATAGATAAGTACTATAGTAGTTAAGAGGTCGCGATTAATAGCGATTATCGCTATAATCGTCGCTATAATATAGACGAAGCGTAGAGACTATAGTTTCTACTCGCGGCTAACTATTCTATATACTAAGATAGTATAGTCGCTAGATAACTATATTAATACTAAGATAGAAGATAAGTATAGGTATATCGCTTTCTTAATAGATTTAATAGTATATCGCTATTTAGAGGTTATTATTAGTTATTAAGTTAATATTAGAAGTATAACTAGACCTTACTATCGCTACTTAGCTAATTACTATAGATATAGATTTAGTAAGGTAGAGATTCGCTTTTTATTAACTATATTATAAATTAATACTATTATATAGTCTAATTAGTATACCTACGACTTAATACTAGTATTCTATATAACGTATTATCGACTATCTTATCTATATCGCTAGAAGGACCTATATAACTATTTTAAGCGGCCTAAATACTTCCTATCTATAATCTTCTTAGATATAATCCTCTACTTAGAGGAATAGTTTAGAGATCTCGTACGCTAGTACCTACGATTAAGACTATACTATAATCTACGATAATTTATAAGAAGTACTAAATATACTAGATATCTAAGTAGATTTTAGGGATTTATCGATAGAACGTTTTAAGGTACTATAAGGCCTCTTCGATTAATATATAATTAACGAATCTACTATATAGGGTATAAGAAGAAGTATAGTTATAAGTTCTAAGATATTATTATACCTAACGATATTATTATATAAGGGACGAGATTATAGTACTATAAGGTTAATATTATTATAGAAGCTATTTATAGTATAGAGGGAGAGGTATCTAGCGAGAGAGTACTATTCTTATTATAATAGTACCCCCTATCCCTTCGAATAAAGCTAGCGTATTACTACCGGCGTTCCGATCTCTATATCCTCTTATTATATCTTATAGTCTTCTATCGTATTATACTCTTATATTCTTATCTCGTATCCTTACTCTCGTATCCTTTATTATATATAATTATCTAGTAGTATATTTCTATAGCTATATTTAGAGTTTATCTCTAGAGGACGAGAGTTCCTT
>JAASFE010006150.1:5819-114228 GCA_013365205.1 Pseudocercospora cruenta
CACGCTCAATCTCGATGCATCGATTGTTATCCAAGACGACGTGGAGAAGACTGATTTCAGTGGTCTTGACGATGTCGATGTTGTCATCGATTATGTTTATGGCGCGCTCACTCTACATCTCTTCAGGTCGTTGAGAACTCCGAAACCTGTGCAGTATGTGCATATCGGAGCTCTTTCAGGCGAGCTGGAGATGAACGTTCCAGGAGAGACTTTGAGATCGAAGGATCTTACAATTCGAGGTAGTGGGCCAGGAGCGTGGAATATGAAGGCTTTTGCGGAGACGTTGCCAGAATTGTTGGAGGTTGTGCCGAAAGTACCGAAGCAGGCGACGAAGGTGGCGAAGTTTGTGGACATTGAGAAGGAGTGGGACCACAAAGGGCCTGAAAGGCTGGTTTTCGTGCCTTGAGGGTCAGCTCTGGGAAGAGAGGTGATGTTTTGATTCTACCAGGTCTCTATAGAGTTAGATCAGTACTTACATCGGGAGCTACTGTAATGGTCACGTCCGCAGATCCCTTCTGCCTTCGAAGCTTGCCAGATTGCGATAGCCTGATCTCACACATCTCGTAGGAAGAATGTCGTTGGAGAGGTAGGTGCTTGGGCGTATATGGGCGATAATCGTCGGGCAATGTGCTCCAGCCGCTAGTGAGACCATCACGCAGCATCCGAAGCACCATATAAGGGTGCCACTGCGGAAGTGTCGAACGACATAGCTGGAATATGGTACCTCACCTTGTAAACCTTTTTTTGCCCAAATGAGCAGGATCTTTGCGATCGTCCAGATAGAGCTGAGCTCTCGCCATGGCATTTCAGTAGTGGTCCAGAGTCTCGCGCCATGTAGACTGCATCTCCTTTTGGTCTCTGCCATTCCGCGTCTTTCAAGTATCCATGATGTGCATAGTACTGGCTCGCCACAGGAAGCTTGAGCAGAAGTATTGTCATGACATGTGCGAGTGTAAGAGGACCGCAAAGCTCACGGTGTCTGCATTGTGTGCTTCACGTACACACATAATTGGAAGACCTTTTCAACGTGCATGTGATGAGGAGACAGTGAAGTCCGAAGACTGAGGGCAAGTTTGATGTAAAGCACAAGGAAATGCAGGGGCCAGCAACGGAGCTGAGTCCTGAAAGTCTAATTCTGGGATTGAGACACTTGTTCGGATGATGAAAGAAACGTCGAATGAGCTCCGCAATTTGTCCTCTGATAGCTCGTCACTAACGGATTGGACACTTTGCACTTTTGCAACACAGTCTCTTGATTTCGAAGGATCTGGAACAGTCACACTCTCGCTCCACGTACACAACTTGCGATGCCTTTTTAAAACGATCGATCAACCCTCGAATCCCACACGATCAACTCGAAGATCGCACACATAGCACCATGCTACGTCCAGGACGGCGGCGCGCTGGCGCAATGTCGCCACTGATCACATTGGTCGGACTTTTTCTGCTCTTCGCGGCAACAGCCAGGGCCGCAGTTGTAGGCATTGATTTTGGTACACTCAACATCAAAGCTGCGCTGGTCAAACCTGGTATTCCACTCGATATTGTACTTACCAAAGATTCGAAACGAAAAGAGACTGCTGCTTTGGCGTTTAAGCCCAATCGGGACAGCAAAGGCAAGATAGTGACCGCGGCGGACACTTTTCCAGAGCGAGCTTATGGAGGCGATGCTCTGGCTCTACAAGGACGATTCCCAAGCGAAGTCTTCCCCAATCTCAAGCTGTTATTGGGACTACAGCCAGATGAAGAAGGAGCGCATACGCTGGCTACGTACAAGGACCGTTATCCTGCTATTCAGGTAGAGCAGGTGAAAGAGCTTGGCACAGCCGTCTTCAAGAGCGCGGCTTTTCCTGACGATGCCCTCCCGTTCAGCGTGGAGGAGCTCGTTGGCATGGAATTGGCAAGCATCAAGCGGAATGCGGAGAATATGGCTGGAAAGAACAGCGTGGTGGAGGACGCGGTCATTACGATACCTCCATTCTATACTGCCGACGAACGACGAGCAATAGTGAAGGCCGCGAACTACGCCGGACTGAATGTCATGAGCTTGATCTCTGACGGGCTGGCAGTCGGACTGGATTACGCCAAGACTCGCACGTTCCCAGAGGTCACCAAGGGTGAAAGCCCGGAATACCATCTGGTCTTTGACATGGGTGCAGGGTCGACATCTGCTACTCTCTTGCGTTTCCAGAGCAAAAGTGTTAAGGACATTGGTCGCTTTAACAAGACAGTGCAGGAGGTGGCTGTCCAGGGGGTCGGCTATGATAGGTCTCTCGGAGGCGATGCTCTGAATCACATCATTCTGGATGAGATTGTCACAGAGCTGACAAAGAACTCTGATGTCCAAAGCAAAGGCATCACTAGGGAAGACATCAAGTCAAATGGACGTGCCATGGCTCGTCTCTACAAGGAAGCAGAGAGAGCACGCCAGGTCCTCAGTGCAAACACAGATGTCAATATTGGCCTGGAAGAAATTCTGCCAGATATCGACTTACGCACAAAGCTTACCAGATCAGCTTTCGAGACGCTGGCTGCAGACTTCGCGGCGCGTGTTGAAGTTCCGATCACAAAAGCACTAGACATGGCAAAGCTTAGCATGAAAGATGTCAAGTCGATTATTCTTCATGGTGGCGCCTTACGTACACCCTTTGTTCAAGCCAAGCTTGAGAGTGTGGTTGATGATCAAGCAAAACTCAGAAGTAGTGTCAATGCGGATGAGTCGGCGGTCTTCGGCGCGGCATTCAAGGCTGCAGGTTTGTCACCGAGTTTCAAGGTCAAGGAAATCCGCGACTCTGATGTTGCAGTCTACGCGACAAGCCTAACATATCTCGACAACGGCAGCCAGACCAAGAAGCCACTTTTCGAACCGGAGTCGCCCGTCGGGGCTGGCTCGACCACGAAGCAAGTCAGCTTCAAGGACAAGCAGAACTTCGCTTTTGGATTTGTCCAAAATGTAGCTGGGAGCGATCGGCCGATCCTGAGAGTGACCGCTGATAACCTCACGGAAACGTTGACTGAGCTCAACAAGAGAGCAGGATGTGCTAAAGACGACATGAACACAAAATTCAGTATCAAGCTTGGAGCTCACCATGGATTACCTGATGTCATCGCCGGAAGCATTAGCTGCGAGACCGATGAGACCGTTAAGAGCGGTAGCGTGGGAGATTCTGTTAAGGGCTGGCTTGGTCTTGGCAAGAAGAAGGATCAAGAGCCCCTTGGTGAAGGCTTGGAAGATGACGGTCCTGTCGAACAAGTCGAGGCCACGCCGTCGTCTCCTGCAAGCGCTTCCGATGCGAGCACTTCATCTGAAGCTGCCAGCGAAACACCCAAAAAGCGTGTGGAAGTGATCCCACTCAAGTGGTCTACGTCACTCGAAGGCCTTCCACAACCAGACCCAGCACAATTGTCAAAGACCACACACCGACTAAAGGCCTTTGACGATTCAGACAGAGCTCGACTACAGCGAGATGAAGCACAGAACGTCTTGGAAAGCTTCACCTACAAAGTCCGCGATTTTCTTGAGAATAAGGAGAACATCGCAGTCAGTACAGATGCCGAGCGTGAGCAACTTAGTGCAAGGCTCCAGACCGTCAAGGACTGGATGGAGTCCACCGACCTTCAGAAGGAGACCACAGCTACGCTGAAGGAGAGGCTTCAGGAGCTGAAAAGCTTAGTCGATCCGATCACGACTCGCAAGTCTGAGGGCATCAGCCGTCCAGGACTAGTCTCGACGCTTCAAAAGAACCTCGACGACACCAAGAAACTCATTCTCAAGGCTGAGCAGCAGGTCGAGAAGGCTAAGTCCTCTGCCTCGTCCGCAGCTTCGGCGGCAGCATCGAGTGCTACCGCTGCGCCTTCAAGTGATGCAGACGACCTGGAAGAACCAGAAACCAGCACTGCCACTCCTTCGCCAAGTAGCGAGCCTAATCCGCTGGCTACCTTAGACCTGAGCCAGATCAATGAGACTTATGAGGAGGTTTCGAAGTGGCTCATTGAGAAGCTCGCTGAGCAGAAGAAGCTCAAGCCAAATGACAACCCCGTGCTTCTCGTCAAGGACCTTCAGCGTAAGGCGGCCGACATGAAGAAGTCAATGGACGAATTGGCCGCCAAACTCAAAGTCTTGAACAAGCCCAAGCCCAAGCCTAAACCATCACCGAAACCAAAGGCTAGCAAGAAGCCCAATCCAGCCGGAGCTGACGAGCCAGCTCCAGCCGAGACACCAGTAGACGTACCTGAAGGCGCACAAGACGACGTGCCCCAGGAACCAGTACCGGCAGAAGAGCCACCCAGGAATCCAAAGGGCAAGGTTCGGCCTGTGAAGGGCGATGAGAGTATCGAAGACATGCTTAACTGGGCCAAAAAGGGCGACCAAAAGCATGATGAGCTGTAGCCCGCATTGTAGCGATAAATATTGAAATGACATAAATGATCACACGCACTGGTTTGGTACTGTTTCTTGCTTCTCGTGCCGTGGACTGCCGATTGAAACTTACAATACTTGTACATTCGCCATAGAGAAGGACGTTCAAGGTTGCAACCACTTATCCGGTCCTGTCCGATCTCATCACTTGCGTCGACGAAAACACTCAAGCTCGTGCTTCCGCCAGCCTGGCAGGCTTTCGCTGCCGAGATTTTTGACTGACTGGATCCGGTAGAATATCTTGCACGAGACAGCATGTCTGCGATCACGATCATCGATCGCAATCCTTCAAGAATTGCCTCCACTCCGACGATTGGTGACCTTTGCCGACCCATGTGCCGGACAAGTCAGAGCCTGTGCAGTCGCTGATATGAAGCAGAGGCCCCAGAATGGTGAATTGGGGCTCGACCCATCACTGAGAATCACTCAGGGTGACAGTCGTCGCACCCCAACTTCGATCAGTAACCACGAGTGGGTGGTTCTTTCACCCTAAGCCCAATCTATGTAATGACAACTCGAACGGACACCGAGCCAAAGCATTGCGAGGCCCAACATGCCGTCTGGAAGGCTGGAAATGGGTCCTTATTTACCTTATAGCTGCATTTGACGACCTCGGGTTATTCGAGTAGAGTCCAGTCAACGAAGAAGTCTTGCTTGACTGGTCCAGCTTCAGCCGTAGTCGGCAGAGGTGAGTAGCGAGCGCGAACCGCGAGGACTCTGTGCTCTTGTAAAGGCAGTCAAACCGGAATCTTCGGCATAGGCCATCAAACATATGCGGTCGCGACTCGGACGTTGTGCGCTCTCCTGCAGACAAGCCCATCAAGTCTTGGCATCACATGAAGGGTTATACCTTAGGGTTACACTCAGAACAAGGTATTACCGACTTGTAGCTAGGAGTCTCTAAGTCCGTTTGAGCATTTATATGTTCAATAAATCAATGTTTGTGTATGTTGAGCGTGGTAACTCCCATCTTGCGGTTGTAGTAGCGATGAAGGCGAATTCCCACATTTCACTAAATGTCGGAATTTCAAGATCTGACCACCATCCGCGTCAAACGCACTCCGTCATTGAGCTGAACTCCCCGATCCCAACTTTGCGGAACATTGACATCCGTACATCATGCTACCATGGTAAAGCACACACAGAAACAGTGCTCGTGTTGTTTGGAGAAGACAATACTTCTTCATCAAGAGTTCACCTATAACAGCTCTGCGCGATGTCTGGAAAGCACAAGTATGTGCCTCCGACCCCTAAAGCACGGAGCGGAGCTGGAAAGTGAGCGCTCGAGTCTGTTACAAGAGCTTACTTGCGCTAGCTCTGCGTAACATATGGAAAGCATGACGACTCGTTGACGACTCTCGAAGCATAGAGTGAAGTTGGTGGTCGAGCACTCGAGTCCGTGACCAAGAGACTACCTCTATGAGCTCCGCGTAACGTGTGGACACCATATAGACTTGATTACGACGCTCGAAGCACAGATCGAAGCTGGCAAGCGAGCGCCTGAGACCGTTTCAAGAGATCACCTGCGCCATTTCTACGTAAAGTATGGCGAACACGATGACTCGGTTCCGACCCTTGAAGCACAGAACGAAGTTGTAGGTAGAGGCAAAGTCTTTGTTCTATTCTATTCAGACTGTGAACCACCAGTTACTCGTTGACAAACATCTCCTTCGACTCGACACTCCACACCCTCACATCGCGTGCGCTCCAGTACAAGCATGGACTCGACTTCTATCAGTTGTGACCTACACTGCGTAGTATATCGACCTCCCGGGGAGACAAGTTGCATTTTCGTACTCCGTAACCGCAACAATTCCTCAGAAGAACTTTGGAGTAGAGAAAGTGGTAGCTTTCTCCTTCGGAACGCCTTCTGGAGCAGCCACAACATCCGAAACTTCGCCTAGCTCCAAAGACTCCTGCACCTTCAATGCTGCTGCTGTCTGATCAAGAAACTTCCTATTGATCCGGCGTCCATTACGATAAGCGACCTCGCCCTTCGCAAGAAGGCCTGTCGCGTATTCGTTGTGACCGGCTTTCTTCTTCGCCGATGCCGCTTGCTCAAGCAGTTTGTTTGGCTTCGCAGCACGAATCGCATTCTGCAAAAAGCGCACTCTGTGCTGAGGCTCAGTATGAAGTATACTCCTATTCTTCCACTCGCAATCGCCAAATTCGCAGTCCTGGTAGACGGAATTGCGAATGACCACGTTGGTGAGGACGAAGTTGCGGAAGGTACAGTTCTCAAACGTTACAGAGTCCAAGTAACACTCCTCAATTCGAACATTCTCGAACGTGCAGTTGCGAAAAACGGTCAGATTATACCACTCGCCCAGTCCAGCCTTCATGCTCAAGCCTTGAGATGGCGTGTGGTCCAGTTCAAGACCTGGACGAAGAGAGACCGCAGCATCCTGCGGATCGAGCACAGCCGGAGTACTCACGTACTCCTCGCCTGCATCGTAAACAGAGCCCTTCGGAACGCCCCATCCTGTGGCTTGTCCTTCGCTCATTGGTCGCTGCTGGTACTCCTTGAGCTTTGGGAATGCCGCTTTGCTCTCAGGCTGCTGGTCGTTTCTGTCCGTATTATCGCTCGGCGGCTCAAAATCCAGCTCTTTTGGGACTGTGTCTCCATCGAATGAGGGAAAGGTCGCGCCGCGATATTCGGAGCCTGCAGTAATTTGACGATTCTTCCAGCCGCCTAGGTTCGGAAACGTGCAATCCACAAATTTGTTGTTTTTCAGGACCACCTTCTGAAACCCGAATCCACGAAAGTCGCATCGCTTGAATGTCACGTTCATCAGTTGGCAGTCGTCAAAGAGGAGCGCGCACACGTCTCGATCAAATATGCAGTCAATGAACTGCAAGTTGACCACATGCGTGCCACCGGCTTCAAAATTCTCGAAGACTAGGCCATATCGAGGGACGGTGGGGTGGAAGCGGATGTTCGCGACCAGCGATTGCGGAATCTGGGTAAGAACGCGGTACTCTGCCTGTACTGGCGTGAAAGTGGATCTGATCCGGTCAGCCTGGATCGTACAGCACGATCGAGTGGCGTCACATACATTGTGCTGGCAGCAAGCGATTCTGAGTCGCTCGTGTAGCCAGATGTCGATGCGGATGTGGCGAGCTCGGTGATCTTTCTTATTTGGACGTTTGCGGTGTTGATAGGTGGCAGGTTATAGGCACGTGGCGGTCGTGATGATCTGGTGCGTGTTAGTGAGGCGCCTTATGGTGGGTGTGCAATACGTGCTGGAAGCCGTGTTGAGACTCTGAGCTAGCATCGTCACTGTCTCGTATCTGAACGCCATCCGAATGCCGCGGGAAAGATGATCTGCGAGGGTCAGCTTGCACATCCATCGAGGTTAGTATGGGCGTGGCGCTCACTGTCGAACGCCATGATGGCCGTTGTCGTTCAGATCCACTCCTGCCAGCTTGCCCAACAAATGCTTCATATCGGGCGCCATCGCTGATCTTGGGGTTGGCCGACAAGTCCCGCTCAACGAGTGCGCAAATTGCTTGTGACAAGTACTTTTCCAGGCGCGAAAGTGAACACGGCTTTGAGTGTTTGCTATCGCCCTAGCGGCCGTTAAAGTGCGGGCCCTCCCGCAGACCGGTCATCTCGAAGTGAAGTGACAGTGGAAGGCGCGTCCTGAAGAAGCTGTATCTCTGCATTTCCACTATAACTTTCGATCATTTCATAGCCCACTGTTACTCCTAGAAGAAACAAGTTTCAATCAGTAGTGCTTAAGTTACACTCAGGGTATATCAGAATCCCAACCACACACAACATCATCGCTTTCTGACTCCCTGTGGTCATGATGCAGCTTCCTCATGCATGCCTCGCCCCAGGAAAGGATATTCAAACGCCAATGCTCCAAAGATTCGTGGTGGTAAAACGTCTAGGAAATATGTCTGTGTCATGATTCGCTCCTCGGTCTCGTCCTCGTGCTGCTTCGCCCTCTCCCGGCTTCAACATCGCTTACCGCAGCTTCGTACGTAGGAATAGGTGGGCTTGAATTTAGTAGCCGCCGCCGCTCATCTGCTTGTATTACCGCACTGCTCGGCCGGGCAGTTGTATCCGAATCGTCATCATCGTCGTCTTCGTGTTCTGACGGACTTTCATAGTCCGGCGGTGGGTGGTCTGCAGGTTCAAAGGGCAGACCTGGGTTGATCAGGACCTGACTACTGGCAGCTTCGCTCGTGCCTTCTCCATAGTCGTCATCTTCCTCGTCATGCATATCCATCAAGTTCAGCTGAGCCAGTGAAATGTCCGTGGGCGATCTTTCTGGACCAGGACTT
Organism: Pseudocercospora cruenta; assembly: GCA_013365205.1. Classification (NCBI taxonomy): domain Eukaryota; kingdom Fungi; phylum Ascomycota; class Dothideomycetes; order Mycosphaerellales; family Mycosphaerellaceae; genus Pseudocercospora; species Pseudocercospora cruenta. The sequence continues at coordinate 14,533 of JAASFE010006150.1, forward strand.
CTTGTCGGCCGGCCTTGCAATCGCACTTGAGCACTACTCGTTCGCGCGTGACCAGGTATCCAACCCTGCCCCTCTCTTACGCCTTCGCGTCCTCCTTCGAGAAGGATACTGCCTGCCTCGCTGCCGTATGGTGGCGGAGGAGCAAGGCTTCCAGTCATAGGCGCAAGACCCCATTTCTTGACGTTCGCCTCAATGAAAACGAAACCCATCTGGCCGAAGTTTACATGCACATTTGCAGGGCCATTCGCGCCAACAGTGGGGAAGAAATTGTGTAGTTTCATGCCATGACAAACATCCTCCAGCTTTTTCCCGTTTCTTGTGAAGAAGATGGTGCCTGTTCGCGGTCTGTACCCAACACCGACAACGTCGCCTTGCACGTATGGTGGTCCGTAGTTGGTGGAATTGAAGGGCTGATTGAACTTTCTCTGCCCAGTCGACATGTAGGCGATGGAGTGCTTGTGCGAGCCGGGCAGTCTGAACAGCGGATACGGCTTGGTTGATACGCCAATGCTGACCAGAGTCGAATCCGGCTTATCGTATAGCTTCGCCTCCCAGTAGTATACTTCGTTTTGCTTTGGTATTGGCAGGTTACTCTGCACGCTGCACTCGGAGTCGAAGAACTCGATCTCGGTCCTTGCTTCTACGAAGCAGTTCGCTATCTCCAATTCCGGCTCAAACTCCCACGCTGAAACGCCTTTCTCTTGAATCGCTAAGAACTGTGACAAGGAGATATCAGTTTGTACGGATTCGGGCGGATTGTGCTGCACAAATGCTGCGCTTCGATTAGCTCCTCCTCAGGCATCATAATGCGATATCTTCTCCTTTCTCACCTTTCGCCCGGAAGTATTCGGCCCTCTGCAGGTCATCCATCTCCGCCAAGGCCTCCTCTTCCTCACGCAAGAAACTCTGTTCATCATCGAACTCGCCAGGCCGGCCAATTCGGTCGAGGAAGATGCGTCCGCGGCTCGTGTATCGAAAGAAGTAGATGGCAGCAATGATGATTCCTACTAGCGCTGCAGAGCCGAAGGCAGACAGCATGCCTATTAGAATGCCCTTGCCTGTAGAGCCTAGTCCAACAGTCCTCACGCTCTGGTGTCCCTCTTGCCATGTTGTCTGACCCGGATACTTGTGCCAATGCCCTCGTCCATCATGCGTTCCCACAACCTGCCATTCCATCGCGGAGCTGGCGGCCGTCATCGCCGGTGCGGGAGTGCCTGTACTGAACTCCGTGGCCAAGGTGGATGGCAGACCATAGCCATTTCCATCTTTCAGCGCAGCCTGCGCCATCGGCAGTGTTGTGCGCTCACTCTGGTGTGGAAGTGCCGGTTGCTGTCGCCTGATGGCGATGTGCTGTCGGGTCAGAACAGCGTCGTAGTGTGCTGCCCGCCTGAGCCGCAAGCCTCAGATGCGGAGGGGGATGGTGACGCTCGCGTGATGTTTGCGCGGTTTGCAATACTCCTACTCGTACAACTCAAAGTCGCCGCAGCCAGTGCTTGGCGACCAAAACGATAGTAGGCGTTGATATGGCAGCAGTGGTGGTCGGTAGCAGTGTGAAGGCCGAGTTGGCAGTCCAACGGCGCAGTGCCTGGACCTGGACCACTGGGTACGCAAGAGTCGTCTAGGCGAAAGCGGCACTGCGTTCCCGCCACGTCTTGATTCGGCGACGTCGACGTCTGCCAAGGGCCGGCAAACCTTCGTCACGATGAACCGTCGTTCTCTGTATTCTTAGCCACAACGGTGTCGATAGGGTATTGCTTGTGTGGCCTTGACAGCGACGTTGTTATATACAACAGACATACACAGTCTAGAGCGCGTTGTTGTACAGCTTGGCTCGCATTGTCACGCCACGTTCCGTATGCTTTGCAGAAGTGGAGACTTGGTCGTATCGTACAGGCGTCGATCTCAAGATCTGCTGGGTAGCACTAGCGTCTGCGCTTTGATGCAGATATCGCTGTCAATGATATGCAGCGACGCAAGTGAAACAAAGCGATGTCTAACGAAGAAGAATTACTGTGTGTCCGCATATTCTCTTTGAGGCTATCGATGCCTTGCCAGCTATCTAACTATATACATCCTCGCTTCCAAAAGCGCTTCCCTCCTCCTCGGACATCAAAAAAGCAATAGCAGCACATCTCATGCTACTAGCCTCTCGTTAGGCATATCTCATCTCGTGTTCTTGTTCGCATCCAAACCGGTCTCTTCTCTTCGCTAGCTTTGAATACATTCCTCCCGCTGACGGCTATCGCAGGATCGATTTCCAGACGTTTAGATCCACTGCGAGACCATCATGCGCTTTCGAAGCAATACAAACAAACGCCGCGCCATGAAAGCCTTTTTGCGCTGCCGCCTATTGCGAACAGATGCTACGCTAAAATCAAACGCTCAATGGGTAAAGCACGCTATCTAGATTGGTATCGTAAGCAGAAACGCCTCGTCGAATAAATGATGAATTTTGTTGGCCCAGTCGTAATCGTCCTTGAAATGGGCTAAAGGAACTCAGGCCATGGCAAGATAGGAGGGCTGCACCATGCAGTAATCACCTCCCTAGAATGAGTACAGCTGGCGCAGTGCCTGCTCCTTTGGTGGTGGCAGGTTGTGGAGGAAGTTGTCGAATCCTTCGCCTCCAATCATCTGCTTATATTGGACCAGAACGCGTTCGAACCCAGCGAGAGGTCCATCGTCCTGCATGCCGGTGAGGAAGACGCCAGGTGCATTGGCCATCTCCATGAAGAAATCCAACAAGCACTTTTCGAGTGCTTGAGGGTTGTCGAGCACGACGTTCACAAAGCCTTTGTAAGCGTGGCCCTTCTCGTCAGTCCAGCTGACCTTTTGCATTGAGTGCAAGAATGGTGGTGCAAAGTTCGCCAGATGCGGTGCCAGTTGCTGGTGGCAGCCAATGCCAAGTCGGCCCAAGGCGATTGCAGCATTCTCGTTAAGACTGTCAGGTACTTCGGCGCTGAACATGATGACAGCTAATTTTGCGAGAAGGTGATCAACGTACGGTTCCATGCCTTCTTTCTGTCGCATCGCAATCTCGCCGCAAGACCAGCACGCATTGTTGATGACCCTGAAGGCTGTCTCTGGGTCCTCAGTCGGCTCATTAATGTCCAGTTGATCGATCAGGATCTTCATGATCGCAGGCAAGAATGGCTGTAGCTGCGAGAAGATATAGATCGCACAGTCTCCCAAGAGGGCGTAAGCAGATTGGCGAACATCATTATTGCTGTCCTTCATGCAGTAGGCGAGAAGCTGAAACATGTTTGGCTGAGCGCTGGCTGCCAACTTGGTGCTTTGCGGTTCGTCGAGTGCTTGAATGATGCTGCTCAGCAAGTCCAAGCTTGTGACGAGGAAATCTTTGTCGGGTTGATCAAGGAAGGATTGTTCAGCATTGAGGCCCTCTTCGAGATTCTGTGAAATAAGGCGAATGCAGCGGGCAAAGAGTGGTTCGGCGTAGGGAGAGAACTGCGCACCAAGCGCGGTGGCGACGAACGACAAGCATTCCAGTAAAGGAAACATTTCGCGGGACTGGTCCTGCACGTGGTGCCAACGCTGTATCATCGCTGGCATGAGCAGGTCGACATTCTCTGGTTGCGCAAGTGTAGGTGATGCGTGCTCAGCCAGAGTCTGTACGCAATCGTAAAGGATGTACATATTCTTGTCCTTGTACTTTCCGAAGCACTTGACGAATTGCTGGAGGATGATGTGGCAGTAAGGCGTCAGTGCAGCATTTGCTTTCTCTTCGAGAGAAGCGAATGCGGATGCTGCAGACTCTTGGACCTTCTTGTTGCTGTCCAGCATACGGTTCAGCAGGCCTTCCATCATGGGCTCGAAGAATTGATTCTTCGGAGCGCTATCATCGTGTGCCGCCCACGAAGCAAATCGACTCAGCGACCAGCAGGTGATCTGACGCACGACTGGCTGCTGATCGTTGAGCAGTGACAGCATGTAAGGTATGAGTTCAGTAAGATGTGGTTTGATGTCGTCCATGCATCCTGGCCCAACCGCTCCCAGCGCAAGTACCGCCGCTTCGCGATTAGGCCAGTCTTTGTGCTTGAGATTCTCGATCAGCCAGGGTAGCACTTCGCGAAACACTACGCCATGGAAATGGCTTGCGAGACTGTCAAGAGATGCTGCTGAGCATTTGCGGAGGTTCCATTCCTCCTCAGGATCGATGTCGTCAAAGTCTTCATCTTCATCGATCTCGCCATCGCTCAAGTCGTCATCATCTTCATACGCGAAACCGTTGACAGCAGGCTTGTTCTGGCCGTTGGCTGGGGTTGCGCCACTTGCGGGATCAGCTCTTGAAGTTTTCTCCTTCGCAAATGTGGGTTTGATGTCCTTGGCTTCATCTTCGAGATCTGCATCGTCTTCATCGCCCTCAAGTCGGAGCTGATCGTCCTCACTGTATATCATGCTGTCAAGCAGTACCGGCACGACCTGGGGCAGGTATGGTCCAAGTGCCTCTCGTAATGTTGTGTTACTGCTAGCTTCGAAGAAGAACTCCGCAGCATCTAGCGCGAGCTCCTGGTTGTGCACATCCTTTTGTTGAGAGAGCGTATACTCGACAATGCCCTGCACATGTGGAACGAGCACCTGGGGCAGCCCGTCGGCGAGCAACGCGAAGGCTCGGCACACAAATCTTCGCACGTCATCGTTATTGTCTGACGATAATCTCACAATAGCGGGCAAGATCTCGTTGATATTCTCGCGGACCGTAAGAGCCACAGGCTCGGTGAGGAAAATATTGATGGCGCCAAGCGCTCGCGATCTGACCTTTGGGTTTGGACTCGTTGTGAATTTAAGCAGCTCGGGTAGCAGATACGCGAGCGGTCGCTGCTCCTGGTATTCTTGATCGAGGGCTTTCTTGTTATCTTCGCAGATTTTGAATAGCGCACCCATGGCACCGTCCTGTCCCTCGGTGGAAGCTTCGCCGTTCTGATTCGTTACCATGTTGACGAGGTCGGGCAGGACTTGCGTCCATCCTAGGATGCCGCCCTGTCGTACAACCTCGGTGATGACATTTCCGATGTAGTTGCGGATCTGCGTGTTGCGATCTTGCAGGCCGAGTAGCACATGAGATTTGAGATATGCTTTACTCGCTTCCGGGATCGTGCGATAAGAAGTCTTGACGTTGTTTTTGAGCATGATAGCTGCAGCACTCCGCGCAGCATGATAGGCTTGCTCGTTCAGTCCAGTCGTGGAGGTTGGTGTTGTGCAGAGATAGACCAAGTAGTTGTTGATATCCGGAGAGCTCTTGGCTTGCCGTAGCATCTATCCGAGCATTAGCAGCGATCTCTTGACGGACATACTCACACAGGCCGGATACGCACCTGCTCAGCATTCTTCTGTGCTCGGATGTCATGTCCACTCAATGAGTCGCGGAGACACTGGGCCAGCTGGCTCAGGTTCTCTTGCTGCGGTTGCCATTCCATATCGAAGTATATTAGCAACGCGCCTCGAAATAACTGTTTCTGATAATAGAGAGCTTGTTGACAGATCTACAGGTGAAAGATTCGGGGTGGACGTCAAGGGTCGGAGATTAAGTACGAGAATCGTGCCTGCCGAATATGTTGGTATTAGCAAGAGTGGCAGACGTGCGACGCAGCATTTACAGTGCGCGGTGCACAGCGATGCAGTGGGTGACTAACAGTGAAGTGTGTGCAGTCTCAATTTTGCTGGCAGAGCTCGTCGCCCGCGGCTCGTCTACAGCTCCATGGCTCAGCGGACGCTTTCGAGGTGGTGGTCGACTGCGGCGGGATCGTGCAGTTTCTGCAATGGCAAGCGCGCGCTGATTCGCAAGAAGATCGCGTGAGATGTTGAAAGTGTGAGAGAGCAGTTGCACTGTGAGGAATTGTGTGTCTGGAGCGCACACAGAAGTCGTGCAGTTACCAAAGTTGATACTGCGGTGCGGTATATAGAGGAAAAGACCCTTGCTGACAAGGTTTTGCTTTCGGCAGGCGGGCGATGATCGCCAGGTCACTCAATTTTAATAAATTTCAAGCAATTTTCACATGCAAGCAATATGGGAGCTATGGCAGTTCACCTGATTTTGCAATATTGCGGTCTACAAGGACTCCACTTATGGATTGGAGCGTCTACAGACCTTCGGACAAAAGGCATTTCATAGCTTGTTTGCTGGCTGACAGCTTCAGGCTTTTTTGTGCGTGCACAGCGTCTGTGGCGCGGTACTAATCAACGTGCTCTCAAGTGAAGATGGAGCGGATTTTGCTACCGGTGAGCAACTTCATTCATCTTGAAGATATCAAAGCATTTGCGTGACCGACATTTCATGCGGATGACGTTTTTGTCTGCAACGTGGACATACATGCTCGTGCTGCTCGGGCACGTGCATAAAGGGCCATGCGTCACAGTGAAACTTACACAAGACGCAGGAACAAGTCGACCCTCAACGCCTGTTTTGATGTTCTGTCCAAACCTACATCTATGCAAGATTCGATAAGGGCATATGGGCGCGATCATTCGCGTACACCTTGGCAAGGCTGTGCACGTCATTTTCACAAAGTCCGGAAACCAGCGACCTCGTCCATTTCGCTGTGGTAGCAGCCTCGGTAAAGCCTCCTTATTGTAGCATCCGTCGGACATCTGCTCCGGACCATGACTGTAGGCCAGCAGACCGCGGCGCTTTGATCCAATCGCTCGCAGCGTGGAATGCGGTCCGTAGGTCCTACAACGTATTTGGCACGCCACCATCGACTCCCAGAAGGGTTTCCAGTCCTGATCTATGGAAAGTGGGAAGTCGAGTGCCCTGCTGCGCGTGTGACGTTGCACAAGCAAGGCTGAGGCGTACCCGCCGCGAAGGTAGTAAGGCCCTTGGAAGATGCGGCCAACTTTGTGACCATGATTCTTTCGGATAGCAGTGCTGGTCCCCATGACGAGGAGAGGAAGGCCCTTTCAAATAGTGTGACCTCCGTGTGATTTGATTTGCAGAAATCCGAAAGTCTGCCTTCGCACCTTGCTCTCACACCAGTCTTCGCTCTGCAGTGAAGAGCACATCAACGTCGGTCGTGATCGAGACTTGGTCAGAAGCAATATGATTTGATGTGCTGAGCTGCCCTCCAAGTTCGGTCGGCCAGTCTGTGACATCCCACTCGCAGCCCTCGATCGAGATGACAGCTTTGCCATACACTGGCAGAATGCCAATGTTGGGGGTAATCAAGCCATCTTTGAGCGGCGTGACGATCTCTGTCGTTCCAGGTCGCAGCAGAATGGTTACACTAGCCTCAGAGAGGAACCAAAATCGTAGCTCTGGATGGTGATACTTCTGCTGGCGATAGATCTCGTGCAGTAAGCCAATGCCGTGGTCCACGCGCCCACCGAGACTGCCCAGCACAAGAATATCTCGCACTTGTGACATTTTGGCCGCGATGGTCTTGACAGCTTTGCCGAAGTCGGTACTATACTGATCGGGGTCATGAGTGATGGGCACGCCGAGCTCTTGGTATTTAACACGAACGTCTTCTTTGATGGAATCCAGGTCACCATGAATCGCAGAAGGCAGGGCATGAGCTAGGGCTTCGTGATGTTCAGAGCTGGGGTAGTGCTTCAGGAGGAGATCGTGTACCCTATTAGCTCCACCATCCACGCAGATTCGGTAGGAAGCATGGTCGAAGAGGCGCCGGAAATACTCGAGATCATCAATAGGCGAATTCAAAATGACCAGAGCGACTTCAGGACTGGCAGACGTGCCACTCGAGGGCGACTCCAGATACTTCGTCAGCCTGATCTTGCTTGTGTGGCCGGCAGAGCCATTCTGAATGGCCATATCTGGAGCCACGAGACCAGACCGTGATTTGATAGATTGCCGAGAGGTGAAAGGTGTCGGTAGAGAATCGAATCGCGTGCATGATGCAAGGAAGCTTTGCATAAACGCCGGAGCTCAGTCCGCAACCAATAGGGCTTGACACCAGGTCTTGACGCTTAAGCACATTTCTAAGCTGCCATCGAAGAACATCTACACTTTTGCGCCTTGCATTGGTCCGGCTGTTTTTCATCTCGTCATTCTTTCAGGCATCTCACGACTCACGATGTTCCGACCAGCATTTCGAGCGGCATCTGCTGCGCGATCACTTCCAAAAGCACAACAAGTAGGACGGCGTTTCGCGAGCACATCATCTGCGAAGTCTGGAAGCTGGAAAGGAACTGCTTTGCGATGGACTGCAGCCGGAGCAGTTGTCTATTACTACAACACAGCAACAGTATTCGCAGAAGAACCCGCATGTGAGTTGTGTTGAACGAATGTAGGGTGAAGAAAGTTACTGATTCTTGCCAGACGCTGTACATGCACCACTCGAAACGCCACATGAATCAGAACAGTACAGAACGGTCGACTCAATAGCAGAGCAGCGACGAGCACAAGCCAGAGCAAATCTCCATGCCTCCCAGCTTCAGGAAAAGACGGAGTCACAGCAGACAGTGGCTGTGCCAGACGGAGAGCAGGTTCCACAAGGAGGCGCTGGCGCATTGGAAGAGGAGGCCGATCAACAAGGCGCATTCAATGAAGAGACAGGAGAAATCAACTGGGACTGCCCGTGCTTAGGAGGAATGGCACACGGTCCTTGCGGCGAGCAGTTCAGAGCAGCATTTAGTTGCTTTGTATACTCTAAGGAGGAACCCAAGGGTGTGGACTGCATCGAACACTTCAAGACGATGCAAAACTGCTTCCGAGATCATCCAGACATCTACGGGGCGGAACTAGACGACGAGGAAGTAGCAGAAGTACAGGCTGAGGAGGATCGAGCACAGGCGTCACTTGCTCAGAAGAAAGAGTCGACGGACGGCAGCCTTGAACCAGCAATCAAAGGCAATGATGTGCCCGCACAAGCCGTTAAGCAGACATCAGAGCCAGTCAGCGAGACGGAGGAAGTAGTGCCAAAGGCATGGCATGATGGACGGAGCAGCACTGAAAAGTAATCAAAAAGCTCGCCAAAATGTACCAATAGCATAGAGCTGTATCATAGAGTGTACAAACAATACTCAACTCGAGTCTACGAGGCTTGTCCCGATATTGCATGACAGTATTGAATGTTCCCATTCGAGAAGTCACAGTCAGGTAAGTGTAAGCGGATTTTCGATTGAGTAAAGGGACTATTTTGCAAAGTGAACTTGCACGCGATCGGTATCTAGATGGTTCACGCACTGACCGGCAGGCGCCGAAGTTGAAGTCGGGAAGTTCGTCACTGCCTCTCGCGCTTCACTTTCGACCTCTCTTGCACTTCAGGCACCACTGCGCGGGGTTTATATGCTGAGACCCGCCAGCCTTTGATTCTTTTCTTTGACAACGACTTTGCCCTTGCGAATATCACCACCGCCACAGCGATACACCACCCGCGCCGTCGCTGCGTCTGAGGCCGTCCTCTCATCATTATAATAATCCAGCTGCACAGCCGGAGGACAGCTTAGGCATCCGCACCCACCAGCTCGTGACTCTTCGCTACGCGCGAAGCTTCAAAATCATAAAGAGCTCCATCTGTCTCCTCCGCCAATACACCATCACCACCACCCTGACTGGCCGCCTCGACACCCTCCGCCATGTCGAAAGCAGCAGCCACCGCGGCGCGACAGCCGCCACCACCCATGCCGACCAACAAGGACGATATCAATGGCACTTGGGCCTTCCTCGAGTGGGGAGTGGAGCGCATTATGTATGGGCTCAGCGAAGGCGTTGACCTCAAGACCTACATGTCGCTGTACACCAGCATTCATAACTTTTGTACAGCTCAGAAAGCCGTCGGCGTGCAGCAGAGCAACCTCAACTCAAACCACCGTGGCGCACACCTTCTCGGAGAGGACCTCTACCATAGACTCAATGAGTATCTGCGGAAGCACCTGAAGGCGGTGCACGAAGAGATGGTCAATCACGCTGATGAGGCTCTTCTCACTTTCTACATCAAGGAGTGGAAGCGTTACACACAGGCGGGAATGTACAACAACCATCTCTTCCGCTACCTCAACCGTCACTGGGTGAAGCGCGAAATGGATGAGGGCAAGAAAGACGTCTACGATATTTACACCCTGCACTTGGTCCGATGGAAGGAGGACATGTTCGGCAGCACACAGAACGCAGTCATGGATGCGGTCCTCCGCCTGGTGGAGAAGCAGCGCAACGGCGAGACCATCGAGCAGTCCAAGATCAAGGATGTCGTGCAGTCTTTTGTGTCTCTTGGCATCGACGAGGCAGATAGTACCAAGACTACGCTCGATGTCTACCGCACATACTTCGAGAAGCCATACCTCGAGGCTACTTCCGCATATTACGAGAAGGAATCGCAGCAGTTCTTGGCTGAAAATGCCGTTGTCGACTACATGAAGAAGGCAGAGCGTCGGTTGGACGAAGAGAAGGATCGTGTGCCCCTTTTCCTTCTGCCGGAGATCATGGTGCCTCTCATGAAGACTTGCGAGAATGCGCTCATTGCCAAGCACGCGTCGACCCTCCGAGACGAGTTTCAGATTCTGCTCGATAATGATAGAGAAGAAGACATGGCGCGGATGTACAAGTTGCTCGCACGCATTCAAGATGGGCTTGATCCACTTCGCACGCGCTTCGAGAACCACGTTCGTCAAGCTGGATACCTTGCAGTCGAGAAGGTTGCCGACCAGGGCGAGAGCCTTGATCCGAAAGCATACATCGATGCGCTTCTCGAGGTGCACACTCAATATGCTGCGCTGGTTCAGAACGCATTCACTGGCGAGTCTGAGTTCGTACGTAGTCTCGACAACGCCTGCCGGGAATACGTCAACCGCAACAAGGTCTGCGCGAAGAATTCGAATCGATCACCAGAACTGCTCGCTAAGCATGCCGACAACGTGCTCAAGCGATCCACGAAGGCAACCGAGGAGGACGACATGGAGAAGATGCTGAGCCAAGTCATGACCATCTTCAAGTATATTGAGGATAAGGACGTCTTCCAGAAATTCTACTCCCGACATCTGGCCAAGCGTCTTGTCAACAGCACATCGGCTAGCGGCGACGCCGAGACGAGCATGATCGCCAAGCTCAAGGATGCTTCCGGATTCGAGTACACCAATAAGTTGCAGCGCATGTTCCAAGACATGCAAACATCTAGAGATCTGAACAACTCGTACGAGACATGGGTTACCGAGAATATCGACAAGGAGGATCGCAAGGATGGTGTCGATGCCTACTACCAGATCCTTGGTACTGGCTTCTGGCCTCTGCAGCCTCCAACCACACCCTTCTCCCCTCCCACCGCCATCATCAAGACGTACGAGCGCTTCTCCAGCTTTTACACGCACAAGCACGGAGGTCGAAAGCTCACATGGCTGTGGCACTTGTGCAAGGGCGAGATTCGTGCGAATTATGTCAAGATGAACAAGGTTCCATACACCTTCCAGGTCTCCACGTACCAGATGGCGATTCTGCTCCTGTTTAACGACTCCGATACTGTTGCATATGACGAGATCGCCGAACTGACTTCTCTGGAGAAGGCTACCCTGGATCCCTCGATTGGTATCATGCTCAAGGCGAAGGTCCTTACTGCCAAGCCGGAGGGAGCACCACCGCAGAGCGGCACCTCGTACACCCTCAACCTCGGTTTCAAGAACAAGAAGCTGAAGGTCAACTTGAACGTCGCAATCAAGTCTGAGCAGAAGCAGGAGGTTGAGGATACTCATAAGACCATTGAGGAGGACCGCAAGATGCTCATGCAGGTATGTGTTCAATTTCGTCGCACTGTCGGGTCAAACGCTTTCGCTAACGCTCTATACAGTCCGCAATTGTGCGTATCATGAAGTCTCGCAAGACTATGAAGCATAGCCAACTCGTCTCCGAGACCATTGCTCAGATCAAGAACCGCTTCTCACCCAAGGTCAGCGACATCAAGAAGTGCATCGACATTCTGATCGAGAAGGAATACGTCGAGCGTCTGGAGGGCGACGACTTGGGCTACATTGCTTAAGCGCATGAACATACGAGCTGTCTTTCTGCAGTAAGATTTTACCATTCACTACGGCGTTTCTGGGGCGGCATGAGAAAGCAGCCGGCCACGCTGCAGCATTGCTGAGGGACGAATCATGGATCGAAAGGGCTGGATTGTGCTTTAGCATGGCGTGGGCGTTTCATACGAAGACAGGTCGCATCAGGATTTTGAGATGCTGTGGGCTGCATTTACGCGGCTATGGATTCGAGACCACGTTGATAGATGATGAAAGAATGTGAATGACTTGGACAGAGGCCCTTCCATGGCTATGTTGTGAACGACTTTCATCGACAAGACGATTTCTCAACCGGCGAGCGAGCACCGGTGAGGAGCTATGCACTCAAGAAGGTCAGTGCTCCAAAAGCTCACATGCTGCACCGGAGTGGAGCTGCTTGAATCCTGCAGTGTCCGCGCTTCCAATTCTTTCCATTACATCAAGCGCAAATCGCGCACTTTGCAGCAGCAGCACACAAAGCACACACAGCAATGGCGCCTACCAAGGATGAGGAGACTGGGCGCGAGGAGGTGCAGTCCAAGTAAGCGATGTGGATGATGACGAGGACCACACAGTGTTGACATCTCTACAGCCAGCTACCGAAGACGATGTATGAGATGAAATTCGATGTCGCACCGCAGGAAATGGACATCAGAGGATCATTCGTCTTCGCCGCCGACTTCACCAACACTGTCGTCAACCGCTTCTACGTCGACAACAGTATTTTCATCGGCTGCAGCTTCGAAGACTGTACTCTGGAAGACGTTACCATTTCGAACTGCGTCTTTGTAGGCGCGAGATTTGTTAAATGCAAATTTTCGGATGTCATTTGGCAAAATGTCAGAAAGGTTGATGCGATCGCCACTCGCAAGGACTTGACAAATCACTCCGAGGTGCTGGGACGGACGCCCAAGGAGATCTCTGATCCACAATGGCTGCCCACACTGCTAAGTCTGAATGACCCTTTGACCGACTGGAAATTCGCCTCCGAGAGAAAGAAGTCGCCAGACAGCGAGCCAGCAGAAAGCACTGAAGCTGCTTCGCCATCCCCGTCTGAGTCGCACGAGAAGGCACCCGACAGCTCGTCTGCCTCAAGCCCACCTGAGTCTCCAGATGCTGCGCAGGACGATTATGTCATGCCCGAGGCCGAGACCGTGTCGCAAGATGCCGGGACCGGCCCACCACCACTTGCTACACCAAAGCCATTCGCCACTATGACTCGTGCAGCTTGTGAGAAGTGGTTCAAGGAGAAGAATCGATGGGGATCCAAGATGAGTAATCAGGCCCGGAGCATTGTAAGGCGAAGCAGAGGGAAAGCCTTCCCGTACATGTATCTTCCTGCTCACCTGCGCATGAGAGTGTACAACACACTTCTCCGTTCATCAGACATAGTCATTGTGGACCGACCACAGGCATTCCGTGGTCCACCAGCTCCGACAGGCCAGTTGCAGTACAAGATGTGGAACCATTTCTGTAGGAAAGAGCGAGCATGGTCTACCACTTACCTCATCACTAGCAGCGATGGTCCCGAGAACAGCACCATGATTGAGACGGCCATCCTACGCACAAGCAAGCGTGTCTACAATGAAGCCATCTCTCGTCTCTACGACCGCAAAATCGTCTTCAATTGCAGCGCAGAAGGTGCACTGAGCTGGATGCATGACATTTCAGTCAACCTCAGCAAGATCACAACACTGGTCTTCACCTATCGGCTCCGAGACTCGACTGAGGTCGGTCCATATGAGAGCAGAATCGAGCATCCACGAACGCGCGATCGGGCTTTCCGTTACCTCGTTAACACGATCGTCCACAAGTGCGACTCTCTCCACTACTTCGGCTTCCGAATCGATAAGTCCTTCTGGAGTGCCACGCGGTGGAACAAGAGTATCAGCGAGCTCCTCGAGCACGAGTCTAACTCCTACCTTCTGGAAGTCGCCCGTCTTGCTCACTATGACGATCAAGCTGCCCAGCATGAACCGCGCAACAACGGCGTTTGGCTGCAGTTCTTCATCGAGAAAGCCGAGCACAACTGGCAGAAGAGCAAATTCAAGGACGAGCTCGAACGTGCTATACAGCTGAAGCGAGCCGATCGGCCACGAATCGCGTATTCTCGACCATGCAATGGTTGTAAGGCTACCACGTATGACGAGTGCTGCTTCGTCAAGTTACCCGTCGGTGAGCGTACCGGTGGTTGATACCGCAGTAGAGCACACGCATGGATTCTGAAACACTGCTCACCGGCCTCTGGTCTTGCTGCCAGATGGACTTGGAGAACAAATTGAGACATCATCAGGCGAACGAGATTTTCTTGACTCCCAGTCTAAGAAGGACCCCGTAGTCTTGGAGTAGAAATTGTAAGTGCAGCTTGGGCTTTGCAATTGAGATGCAGCAATGGACAGAGGAATTCACGTCGAACGCGTGAGAGCGTGACACACTTCGGGCTAGCAGCTCAGGAGAGATGAAAAGATTGACGGAATCACGTCGATCACAACAGGATCTGAAAATTTGACCAAAAGAGATTCCATTGCACTATATTCCAATCAAGACTTCCTATAATACAAGATGACACCCCAAGGGCAAACATTAAACTCCGCCAACGCCTCGTCGCTCCCGTTATATGGCTCTGCCAGCAGAAGCCACTCGTCATACTAGTTGCGTACATATCGCACGAAGCATTACTTGTGAAACTCAAATTTACAGATCTTTCTATAGCGATCTGTCAGCAATGAGCACATGGACCAGAATGTGCGACAAACTCACATAACACAAATTTTGAGCAAGCTTACACAAAGTCGAGATTGTGCTTGATCGAGATTGCTTAAGCTCTACCAGCAGCTCGCGCACTGTATGCCGCACTCATACCAGCTGAGGCATTATACAGCGCATTACCGAAGATCGTAGCTGGGTTGGGACTCTGCATCATATCAGCGACAAGTCATGGACATCAAATTGGATTAGACTTACACCATAGCTTATCCTATGACTCCCATACATCGTCGCAGAACCATAATTCCCGTCATCCTCTGGTGTACTTCGACCGAAGCTATCTCTCCTCCTCGGCGTGCTTTGCTGGACATGAGCATCGACGGAAGGCATAGCTCCGTTGGTATAGACCGATGTGGAATTGTTCTCGTTGGAAGATGTCTGATTGTGGTTATAGTTGTAGTTCCATTGTCTCTTCCTGTCAGCAGCGGCTTTGGAAGCCCAGTCCATAGGCGAGACGCCAGTTTGATTGCGATAGTGGTCATCACGTCGTGACTGGGCACTTTGGACATTGATCTGCGAAGGCTTCGGACGATTCTGTGAACGGGACCTTGGTTTGCTCTGCGATCGAGGTTGAGGTCGTAAACTGCTTTCAGATCGAGAGCGGCGCTTGCTGCTTTTGTCCGTCTGGTACTCGTGCTCAGGTGCCATTCGTGGCATCTTGCTTATGCTGTTGCGGTCAATGCGAGGGGCCTGGCATGGGCCGAGCTGTCGACTTTGTCGCTTCAGGTCAGGACTCGTCTGGGCTTCCGAGTCGGCGTAGACAGGCTTGTTGGCTTTTGTGGTCTTCTCGGTACTGTTCAAGTCCGCTACAGATCTGCGCTTGGCAATACGAGATTCAGCTGTGGTGTTATTGACTGTTCCTGGTACTTTGGCGGTCCTTCTATCTCCAGATTGACCATTCTCTTTCGGCTTCTTTTCTTGAACAGGCCGTGCAGCTTGAGGTTTGTAACCGTCGGAGTCACTACTTACTGGTGACATTGGAGGCGGACTTGGGGACGCAGCACGATCGACACAGCCGTTGGTCTGTTGCTGTGCTCTCAGATCGCCGTGGGACTGCTTCTTAGCCATGGCGGCTTGCGCCTGCTCCATTCTCAGCCTCTCTCGAGACTTCTTGCTCGCCAGTGCCTTGGCCATGTTCTCTGAGATTTTCGTCTTGGTGTTCGGGCTCCGTTGAGCGTGAGTGCCAAGCCTAGACATCGAATTTGGTGCGAGCTGTTCCACGCCCCAAGCTTTACGTGTTGCGATAAGTGGAGACTCTGGTGGCTTCTTGATAAGAGGAGAGTTGGGCGGAAGTTCTACCCAACGACTGCCGTTCGGATCTGGACCAGAGTCAGGGCGGGTAGTCATGTTCCCATTTCCAGATCTGGCTTGTTGAGGAACCTGTTGAGAGTATGTCGTCTGCTGTCCTGATTGCAAAGATCCGATTTCAGTAGCTGTCTGGTAGGAGAACTCGCGATTCAGTGCTCCTGTAGGCTCAGAAATCGCATGATATGGTTCCTCATCATATGCCTCAGGTAATGTGGAATATTGCTGTGCTATTTTCAAGTTGCCATTGTCACGATCAGCACGTCCTCGCTGGGAGGACAAGGAATCATAACTGGCCTGCTCCTTAATCTGGCGTCGATAGTCCAATGAAGGCCTTGCGTTTCTTGAGCCGCTGCGCTGTCTGTCTGCGGATTTCGAGCTGTTACTTGGTCGACCCCGAGACCTTGGCTTTGGCGGTGTACAAGTGGCTGTATTTTGCGGCTTTCGATTTTCTTCTTGTTCTTGCTGCTTATTCTTCTTGTTCTTTTTGGGAAAAAGCTCTATCTTGATGGCAGAATTGTTGAATAGTTGCATGATTGTGAGGCGTCTGGCGACTTCCGGTAGCGTTGCATAGGATTCTAGAACAGAAGAGCAGCGCCGTTGGACTATCAGTACCTACCTCACTGTTATCTACGAGTCGTGTTGCTGCCGGCAACCAGTTCTCGTCGATCTACTTTGCCATCAACGGTGCATGAAGAGTAACGCCCAGATCCTCAGATGACGACAGGTAGGCGATATGAAACGTGTGCTATGAACTCTACCGAGCCCAAGGCAAGCACCAAAAGTGGTAGGATGCGCAATATGCCTACGCGAGGCATGGTTACTGACTCGAAATATAGAGCAGAGGAGAGTGAGGTCATGCTCGGCATGTTCCGGCCTGAAATTCACGCTTCATGGTTCGTCGGAGGTGAGACAAACCAAAGCAAAATCCTCGATTGAAGCACATCCGGATGCACGCTCGCATGTCGGAGCCCAGAGCTTGCTATCGAAGTCCAATGGAACCGGTAAAGGTTGACGCCCCATTGGATTTAAGGCTGCTCTGAGAGGACGGCAGATGGTCGCTCGCCGATGGCCCAACATTCGAAGGAAGCAGCACGGATCGCGGTAGACCGCGAGAGTAAGCATGCTGGTAGTATATTGCCAGCATTACTATATGTGCCTTGCTGTAGGTGTTCTATCGTGTGTGTGGCAGCTGACAGACAGGCACGATCGAGCGGTGCGCCGCGCTACGCGTCTTGATCAGGCCATTGAGCTGGCTCGGGCTTCTACGCGCGCTTCCTGGTCCTATTGCGTCTAGAATGGCGTAGCTCTGCGACGATTGCTCGCCTTGAGAATGGTCGGGTTACAAGGCAAGAGATTGTGATGATGGGCATCCGGTACACCGTGAGAATTTGGAGCAAGCAGTGCCGAGGTGCAGAGGATATGTAAGTATAATCATGATGTCACCTAACTCATTGGTCGGAAAGTGGAATTGGACACCTTGAACACTACCAAGCTCATGGGAGGAAGCAATGTCAATACTTGAAGCTTAAGATACTGGATCAGAGATGCCATCCGATACCCAACCGCATCCCGATCAACGAGGCGTAGAGCCTCACCCGGATAGACCTCGGAATGTGAATAACGATGTCGACTATGCACCAAACCCAGAGGCCTCCAAGCCACTGTCTGAATCTCGGCAAGCAATAATGAAGCATATTTTGAACCTCTATTGTGGCAAGGCATCCGAGGAAGACATGTCGGTATATGCTGAGCAATCCATATATGACGATCCTTTCAGCTACTGCGATACCCGGTCAGTGCGGGCATAGCTCGTTCCCGGCAACACTGTGTTCCTGACGTGATTGCAGATACAAAATTGCTGGACAGTGGTATGGCATCCCCAAGCTCTTTGCCAAGTCGGAGACTCTTGCCGCCGAGGTGGTAGAGTCCTCATCGAATGAGCTGGTATGGAAGCAGAAGCAGAAATATACTTTTACTGGCATTCACGCGTCATACACCGCCGACAGCCTGATCACGCTCAAGCTCGAGGGTCAAGCGCCCAATGAGAAAGTGATCTACCACAAAGATATGTGGAATGAGAAAGATTACTCTCACGAAGGTCTTGGAGCTTTGATCAAAAAGCTCAATGGGTATGCATTGCAACGACCGTTTCTACATCGACAATGATCTGACTGCTATTTAGTGACAAGTTGACGAAGATCACTAAGCCTCCAGAAACCGTGTAGATCAACTGAGATCTATTACTGGAACCTTGGACCATTCTGCGTGTACTTTGAAAAGGGCTTCAGATCGCTAACCAGCGCTGTGCCATTATCGTGAATTACTCAATGCCGATGCTGAGTGCGGCATTTTCGTAGCCGTACCTGAAGCCTTTCTGGTCAGAGAAACATTACCATAGCTTGCACGAGCATACTTACCAGGAGTGCCAATTACACCCATGTCGAGACTTCATTCGTCGTTAGACTCTTCCAAGTCTTCAAGGTCATCATGAGCGGAGTTGAGATACGCGAGTTCTTGTCCTTCATACTTGCGCCGGAGCGCTTCATCGGACAGCATTTGCCGGATCGTTTCTTCACCAGGCCGCCTATCAGCTTGTCCTCGGTGCAGGTCCCGCAAAGTTCTCCCAGTGGGCGAAGACATCCTCCGTAATGAATGGCGCCTAGAGGTCGGCCTGATTATGCGGACTTGGACCTGGATCACTTCTTGAGGATATTTCCGTTGCATTGTATTCGTTGTCATGGCGGATATGTCTCTTCACATGAGAGGAGCTGACGCGTCTCTTCAGGACAAATAAGAGCAGGTCTTCGCTTCCTAACTGTGGCCACATCATGCCTCCAGCTCTTTGGAGATGCCGAGACAGCTCTAGGATCGTCGACACCATCAGCGACCGACATGCGCCTTCGCATGCCTAGATCTGAGGAGAGCCGTTGTGCAACAAGATGCGACCTCTACACTTTTCAAGTCAAGCCGTGGAAGGTGATCCATCAAAGCTCAGTATCACACTGATCGCTTCCGTGAAGCGTACTGCCACCATGGCACGACCAGAGATTTGGACCATCACCTGAAGGTTGATTTGCAAACAGTATCAAAGTAAAAGTGTCGGTTCACTGCCATATCGCAATTCATGAGAAAGCTCTAGTCCTGTGGCTGTAAGCTGAATCTGCAAACAGCTGCACGGCTGACCACGCAGGGCCTGTGCGACCCTCCACCACAAGAATAGTATCCCCAAAGCCCATGACCGCTTGTTTGCCGAAGCAGCAGCACATTTGCTCGCTAAAACCTGTTCGGTTGTCTAAGTGGCTTGAGACTACACCTGCCTGCTCGACAAGTACAGGTGTGAAGAGAGGAAGTTCAGCCCGCAGTCTTTGCACATACCATGACACCACTGGAATCATCAGTGACACTATAAATCTAGCAAAGCATTCAGAGCAGGAAAGTAGCGAATAGATGCAGAATTCCAGTGGCCGACTCGAGACCAGTCCATGGCCATTGCGAGGCACAAGCAGGCACACAGCTCTAACGCCGAGCAAATTAGGTGCTTCATCGATGGGCAATTGTCTTCAGCCTGAAAGTTAACAGTGATATACTGCTCGCGAGACATTGAACCTTTCGACAGACCTATCGTCCCCTACACCAGAGTTCAAGCAGTAGCAGCGCATGGGTGAATTGCAAGATCAGCATCTACTTGACCACGCCCCTTGGGACTGGACTCTGAGGAGGAATGCGACATTCAGGAATGGCGGCCTCGACATCTTCCAACGCATTGAATATATGCCTGAAAAAGCCGTGCGCTCTCCACATTCAGGCTCGAGGCAACGCCCTATCTCCTACTCAGACCAGTGACAAAGAGTTTTTGTGTTGCACGTGATTGAGACTCACGTGTTCCGCAACAGACTTTGCCAATCCCGCAACTAACTTCACAAACCCCGCCACCCATCAAATAAACTCCCGCACAGACCACACAACACTCTTTGTTACTGGTCTGATCCGTTTCTGTCGGAATTTGGTGCGCGTGCATTTAAAACAATAGGAGTAAGCAGATAGCAATAGATACTATACCACTACACGTCGGAAATCGCGAAATCCGCCACGGTACGTCGCTGCGCAATTGCGGAAACTGACTATATGCCAAATTTGACGTATCCTAACCTACTCGTCGATGCTGTAGCCCTACATTTGTGTGAAAATCGTACGTCGCTCTATGCATATAAGTCCAACGCGTAACACCTACCTCGACCGCAGTCCACCAAACCACGTCCGCAACGACCCAGATCAAGTCCGCAGCGGGGCAACACGATGCCGCAAACATCCGTAGAACATCCTCAGCCATCCTTTGCAACACCTCGCCCAGCTTTGGCCGTAATCCAGCCCAACATCCTCGGTGCACCAAGGCAGTTACGCGTTGGTAAGAGATGCCTACAAGATAGGATTATACTTGACACAACTCCGCTCCCGCGTCCAGGGAGAAGCGCCGCGGGTCAAGTTCGATCTGCAGGGAGGTTCGGTTCTTCAACTGCACAAAAGAAGCGGAGTCATCTTGCAAAGAGCCGGAGAATCCAGAACAGCTTTCAGCCTAGCAAGCTCACCAAGTCCGCTGCGCTTCAAAGCATTCCCGCAGAGGTCTCAGATGGCTCCGCCTGCACAGATACCAGTGACATTATCCGATTCATGATTGATCGGATTCATTTGTGTTCGCTCGATTCGATTCGTGCTATGGTCCACACGGTCGATCATCCCGATTTGGTCCATTTGCAGCTTGATGTAATCGAGGCTGGAATGAGATGGATGTTAAATAGGTTGCATACACCTTCCGATACGCGGGCTGAGAAAATCCCGCATCGGATCCAAGTCGTGGTGCTGCGGGCTTTGATTTACCAGCGACAGGATGTCCTATTGGTCGCGAAGACTGGTCTTGGGAAGAGTTTGATATTCCAAGCTTTCACTGTGCTCACTGGATGGACGGCGATTCAACTTGTGCCTTTGAGTCGGCTTGGAGAGGAGCAGCGTGCGGATTTGGCGAAGATCGTAGGGGAATTCGTCAAGCCCGTACTAGTTACAGCAGAGACAAAGCAGCGGGATCCAGACCTATTCTCCAAGATCAGGGCTGGCGAGTATGATCACATCATTATTGGCCCAGAGCAGGCTGTTTCTAACGACTTCAAGGATGTCTTGAAGGATCCAAATACCTCTTCCCGGATTGGGCTTGTGTCGTTTGATGAGATTCACCTCTTATCGAAGTGGGCGTCGTTCCGCGAGGAGTTCCTTGCAGTCGCGCAGCTAAGACAACTTCTCCGCAAGGATTGTATGTGGTTTGGTTGTACTGGAACACTGGATGCCCCAACGCAGGCTCATATTCTGACCAATGGTGGATTCAATGAAGTAGGGCCCGAACCATATCATACTGCTCTGTTGCGTACCAGCATCAACCGGCTCGATCACATGTATGTGTTCAAAGAGCTGGATGACAAGACCAAGACTGTCCATGGGCAGTTGTACTTCGTGATCGAAAAGGCAGTCACGCCAGTGTCACATGCGGAGACGTCTTCCTCCGCTGCGGAGCAACGTGCGACTCCTGCGGAGATACCCAAGACCATCATTTTCATCGACAGTCGTCCAGACGTAATCGCCCTGATGAATCGCATTCGGAACTGGCTGGTACTCCGGACCAAAGACCTTTCTCAAGACAACCAGTACCATTGGGGAAGTGGGACCAATCCTCGTCTTAATGTCCTCAAAATCGTACAGTTTTACACATCAGCTGTGCCTGCCTTCGATCAGAATCTCAGATACGATGAATTCAGTCCTGTAAACAGCATTACCCGCATCATGATTGCCACGACGGCGCTCAGCGTGGGTGTCAACATCCGCATGGTGCAGGTCGTAGTACAATGGGGTTTGATGTTGGAGTATGACCATTTGAACCTTCGCCAGCGGCTCGGTCGCGCTGGTCGGAACATGGAGCCTGTCGACCTTCGCAGTGAAGTCTTCGTGTTTTGGCCGTCCTGGATGAGAAACGGGAAAAAGACTCTGCGGACTCAACCAGCGGAGTCCAGCAAGGTCCGCAGCGGTCCTCGGGTGGCCCGCAAGGGCAAGTTCCAGGTCCAGCAGGAGGGATTGCATGCTGCTTTGGATGTCGAATTCTCGCTTGACAGCGATCGAGAGGAGGAGCATACCGATGCGGAGGACGGTGAATCCGCTACGGGAACCAAGCGTGTTCGCGGTGGCCACTGGTCCAATGCTGATGCCGAACGTCGCGCAGCAGTCCCGAAGGATCTACTCGAAATATGGAATGCAGTGTGTATCCGCAAAGTGTGGGACGACTATCTCGGCGAGGATCAATGTCTTGAAAAGACAGAAACTGTGCCACGCGAGTTTTGTTGCAATCGGTGTTGTGAAGAGATGCGGCATGAACTGCCTATGCCACCAGTAACTCTGAACACCCTCCCGCGACCCACGCCTAATTCGAGACCAGGTTTCGCATTCCTGCGGCTGACGGAGTGGTGTGTTGCGGTATTGGAGTATCGCGCGTCGGGGAAGCGAAGGTTTCGAATGCCATGGAATGCTTTGATGGACGAGCAGTTGATGTATGCCCTTTGTCGGGTATATCAAGATGACGGCATGAACTGGGACGCATTCGATGGAGCCATGCTGAGGAACAAGCTGGACATGCTTACTGTTGGTAGGAGAACGAAGCACCAGGTTGGGTATTTGCTCGACAACTGGAAATGCGGTGACCAGTCGCTCGACTTCGTCGATTGCGGGATTGCAGATTCGCGCTGCGGGACGGATGGTGATCGTAGCGGAAGCGAATCTGTCACCCTGCTCAATCTCCTCGTACAGTACATGAAGTATATCCATGAAGATGTAACCAGCAAATGGCGTGCACATAGGACCGCGTACAATGCAAAGACCACGGCGTCCAAGGCAGCGGCCGCTGCGGAGCTTGCGAAGAAGGAGATGCTAGATCGAATGTCAGTTGAAGAGCGTCGAGTATATCTCCAGTCGGCTCAGGTCGAGAGTATGAATGCCACGGCGTCTGCTGTAGCTGGTCAAGAGCGTCGAATTCAACAAAAGAAACTTCCAGAGAGCGGCAATATCAGTGACCTGAGGAAGATGGCGCTCATGAAGAATACACTCGAGGCTCGGGAGAAGGCCAGTTGCGGGGATGTCCAAATGCGCAGCGGAGGAGCTATACCAGCGGTTCATTCCAATCCAGATGGCAGCTCAAGTCCAGTACAGGGTGGATCCGCAGTAATCGATAAATATCTGCAAGGACAACGTCAACCAGATGTCCAGAGCAGTGCTGCTCATCTAATGTCTGGCCTGATAGGACCACCAAGATCAGTAATATCCAGCTTCGATTCTGGATATGCTTCAGAGCTCCCAGCCGATGCGGAGCTAGAGTTGTCCGCAGGGGAGGAGCTAATGCCCGCAGTTCGTGCGCAGACGGCGAGTCCTACATCGAAACGCCGTCGTCCTCGCACACCCAATTCACAATCGGTGTCAGAGGCGAAGACACCTTCGTCGTCAAATCGTCGTCGCAAACAGCCTGCTCAACCAAAAACGCCAGTCGAAGATATGCGCCATTTTGGTCAGCTGCAGCGGCACCATGCATCGCCTTCTGGACGTCCGCAGCGGAATGCAGGTGTCCCGGAGCGGGCGAGACAAGTGTTCGGTGTAGCAGATCCATAGTAGACCTTGAACTATACCTTCATTTCCACCCTCATTTCCAGCCTTCACTTGCAGTTTCTGACTCATCGGCGCGGCGCAAGCATGACGCGGTTCTGTCACATGCAGCCTGGATTGTGACTGCACGTGGCTGTTTGCTGCCAAACTTCACTTCCGAAATCGTCCGTGCGCGGGTTGGTGACGCGTTGTCGCCCTTTAAAAGAACACCGTTTCCACCTGAACTTCGACTTCTTCTTCCACACACCAACAACCAACCTCGACCACCCTCAACCACCTTTAGCACCCTTCACCACTTCCAACACCTTCCACAACCAACCAAGACAGCTTCCACTCTGGTCCGCTATCCCACCTGACCATTCCCGCAGCGGCCTAACACTCGCCCGCAGCTCTGACTTGCTCCTGCGGTCATCATGTCTAACGACAACAACAACACCGGCAGTCGCTTCGGCCTAGGCGGCGGCAACGACAACAGCAACACTAACAATCGCTGGGGCCTAGGCGGCGGCGGCGAGCGCGGCGGCGGTCGCGGCAGTGGTCGTGGCGGTCGTCGCTTGGAGCCAGTTTCACGATTTGGTCCTGGTCCCAATGAGCCTGTCACGACTGGCTACGGCTCAGGACCTCAGTACTCGCGCCAGCCACCTCCTCAGTCGGGAGAATTCGTCTCTCCTTCCTTCACATCTATCAATCAGCGTCCGCCACCTCCGACGAGCGCTCCGCGGCTCAATCCACCACCTCCGCCGCGGCCACTAGCTCCCTCCGAACCAAGCTGGCTCTACCCTTGCCAGTGGATTATCAACGATGCCGAGAATGCGCTTCGCTGGCCTGGTGAGAGTGACTCCCAGCTTCGTCATCGTCTGAACCACGACTACGAACGCGGCTGGGTCGACACCCGTACCAGTGCGAGTGAGAGTATGCAGGGCAACATCCTCACCGTTCAAGAATATGCAGACGCCCACAACCTGGGCCAGACTGTCGACTCTGCATACCGCAACAATCTGATGAATCTCCGCCGCGGTACACATGGACCTCCGCCTCGCATGGGCAACACTACTGGTGAATTCGATCTTCGACGTGACGCCATTGATCGGAATGCGCGAACTGGCTCAGGATCTCCTTCAGGTGGTGACGTCTTCGACAACATCGACCGGATAGTCGAGAGTGTTCGACATACGTCACTCTCGCCTAGCGGTGGTGGTAGTGCTAGTGGCGGAGGTGGTGGTGGCAGTGGCGGAGTTAACCCAACTACTCCTGGCGGCAGCACTATCATGGGTGGAGGCAGTCCACAACAGCAGGGACCTTTTGTCCAAATTCGTGCTCCTGCTCCTTCACATTCGTCTTCACCACCAACTTTCGCTGGCGCAGATCCGAATGATCAGCTCACACAAGAGATGCTTACGGCCAACGCTGCGGCCGCTGCGGCTCGGTCGCAGGACCCAGGGGTGCGCGCGCAAGAGCAGATCTTGGCGCGTGACAAGAACCGAGCTCGGAGTGAGAGTTTCATCCATGCCAGTGGTGGCAGTGGCGGCAGTGGTGGACCGCGCACTCCCTATACGGGTACTCCGCTGCGGAACGTGACCAGTCCGCAGAGCGGTCAGGGTTCTGATGAACAGTCACCAACATCCGATGCACCCATCTCTCAGCGTACTCACAACCTTCCCTTGCGCTTCGAGGGTCGACCTGATCTGATGGCCCCGCATCCGCCCTGCAACCGCTGTCTGAAGGACATCTGCGATGGCACCCTTAGTCCGAAGGATGCCGAGGAGGTGTGCAAGAAGAGCAAAGGCAAGCGACAGCAGCAGTGTGACCCTTGCGCTAGCAGCAAGCAAAACCGCCGCTGTGACTGGTTACTCCGCCAGTCTACTCTACAGGAGATCAAGGAGCGTGTAAACGATGCATTTGTCTTCGATGTAAGCATTTTCCATCGTGCTTTCAACGTCCTGGAGACATTGCGCCGCATGGCGGTGTTCGACCCAGACGAAGCTAAGCGCAAGGAATGGGAGGAGAGATGGCGCAAGTACGCCTGCGGGCTCCGCAAGATCATCGAGGCTTTCCGCAACGGCACAGGTGGGAACTTCAACGCCATGCTGAAGGGCATCAACAAGGCGCGTTTTGAGAATGGTATGCAGTCTTGGGCTGCCTTGTATCATCTCGGCCGCCAGGTCTGCTATTCTGGCCGGGCCTCTCGCACTGAGATCTCAGATCTCTATCCTCAGTTGCCGCCTTCCAACATCATCGTGGATGAGGAGATCGAGGCGCTTGTCCGTCGTTGGATGCGGGACCGGAGCATGAGCAAGGCTCGCGAGTGGTACTATGGCAAGAAGGCAGAGTAGCTGCGGAGTTTGAAGAGCCCGCTGCGGGTATGACTGGTAATGCGGCGGAGGAGAATGCGACTTTCTGATGTTTTTGTTTTTTCTTCTTTTCCCGACCAAAAGCGACATGGAGTTGGTGGATTTTTGACTGTTTCTGGCGAGTACTGCGGCATGATTGATGTTTTCGAAGCGATACCGATGCTCATCTGGTGATGAGGGGATACCACCAGATACCATGAATACAACACAAAAAAAGGCGTTCTGCCACCAATCCTGCCCGCTGCGGCATCTCTCTGATCCCGCAATGAAGCCCATTAATCCCGCCACGTTGCCATGTATAAAATGCCACTTATAGCTCTTTCTCATTTCCCAATTGCTCTTTAGCATCATGGCCCTCGCTACGCAATACGGCGCCGAGCGGCAGATCCCAAACGTCGTAGCCAGCGACTGCGGCAAATACCAGATCGAACCTCCTCGTTCTTACTTCGTCTAGAAACCTAAGACCAACAACACCGTCACGGCGGTCTACGATGGCCGCATAAATGGTCAAGATGTCATTCTCAAGGTCCTTCGGTGGTGGGGCGGACCGATATGTGATCATGAGCAAGTTGCTAGGCTTCGACGGGCGGTGGAGTGGACCGATATGTGATTATGAGCAAGTTGCCAGGTTTCGACGGACGGCGGAACAGCCTGGACACGCTGCGGCGAAGACAATGGCCGCTACGGATATATAGAACGTGAATGGAATAGATTCTGAGGTCAAAATAAACACCAAATCTTCGCATGGAATTTCCCAAAATGGACATCACATGACTAAACTGCGATTGGGTTGGATATATCTAAGACTATGTCTTCATTATCACCGTCAAACATCGCATCTTGCTCATTATCGAGCCCAGTACCGTGCATGTCCAAGTCTACATCAGGGGCAACGGCCACAGCCACGCTCTTGCGCGGGTATTTGGCATTGAAATCCTGCACTTCCTTGTAGATTTTGTCGATGCCCAGCTGATATGGATCAACTAGGGCGGGCGGTTCTCCGCTGCGGACTTGCTGATGTGCCTTGCGGTGGGAAGCAAACAAGCGTGTAGAGAGTCCCCAGATGTCATGTGTTGCGTCCTTGTACGAATGGTTCGTGCTGTTGCGGACCCCAAACTCCTTCTCAATCGCGTTGTTGACCTGCATCGCAGCGAATGTCGAATACGACACGCGATCGAATGTTTCTGTTACGTCGTGTGTCGAATTCTTGAAGTTTCGCATGTCGTTCTTGTACCGAAGGTTGATCAACTCCAACAATTCGTCGACCGCAATTCCTTTGCCGCTTTTGCCTGTCATATTTACGACACCTCCAGCTAGAATGGCGCGGCGGAGCCGCGGACAAGAGCCTTTCAGTAACCAGATAAGATGTAGCATCTCGCGGCCGTAATTGTACTGACCAGCACCCAAAAAGACTACAGCAAGCTGTGGTAGGAGACGCTCGATATGACCAATGTCCATGTTCCGTGTGGCTTGTCGGAGTGTCAACCAGAGCTCAGTAATGTGAAGACGCCGGTTGAGGATGGTCTGGGCTGGGTCGCGGGTTCGTGGTTCGTTGCGCGGAGGAGCGTCTGGCCGCAGCGGGGATCGACGCATTTGCTGCGGAGAAAGAAGTGTTGTTGGTGGAGGACCGCCATGTGAGAACTCCCACTCCTTCTCCAACCAAGCAGAAGGCTGCAGATGGCCGTCATAGATATTATCCAGAAATTGAAGATATTCGTCTGCACTGAGGGTCGCTACAACCGGTGCAACCGCCTTCAGATCGTGGAAATCAGGTGGAGAATCCTTGGGGAAATACTCAGCATGATACATCTGTTGAACGAGCAATGCGATGATCCTTGCGGCATATCCATGGAGCGCAACGGGACGCAAAAGATAGTACTTCGGCTTCTTTTCAGTCAGACCTTTGGCACTGAACGCCAGTTTGTCGTTTAGGATGCTGTGTTCAAAGCCACAATCATGGCTGATTGACCAGAAGAGACGGACCAAGGTATAACATAGATTCATGGCGGTATGGAAGAGTCCCGCAACGGGCATCATCCAATCCCGCCGCTCGAATGCCCTGTGACTTTCGAGGTTCTCACTCTTGTTGCTGCGCATCCGCTGGACCGACCATTGATCCCCAAAGAAAAGCCACAAACGCAGAAGGAAGTGAGCCTCCGGATCCAGGCGCAGTTTGCTCAGCATAATGTCCTCTTGGACCGCAGCGTTCCCGTCAATAGTACTTTCGCTGTGACGAATAGCACCCAGCGGATAAAACGATGTCTGCCAGACAGCTAACTGTTCGCAGCTAGGCCATGCTGCGAGTGCTTTGACTCGGGGATCCTCTGCGACTGGAGCAAGCTCGTTCTCAAATATTGTCATGATAGCCTTGTGCATGTGATACATAGAGAGCTTCCGAGACCAGTCATCTTCTCCGAGCGCAGCGGAATTGCATATCTCCGCAGCGTCAAGGCGAGTATCCGCTTTGAAATCGTCGATACAAAGACCATTGTCCGGACCCAGACCAAGGCTAGGATGAAACTGTACAAGGAGCGCAGTCGTCAGGTTTCGCATAACAGTCTGGTTGGCAACAGTTTGGTCTCGTACTGTATCCTGGAAATTGATGTTATCATAGACTACATACCACATAACATCATGCGCCAGGCCGACGAGTCTCTCCTACACGGGAATGAGCGAGATTCAAGGTTTCTGCGATTCAGCTGCTACCTTCTGCTGGCTTCTGGAAAGCTTTTCCTCTTCATAGAGTGCCGTATGCGCAGCGATCAAGCCAATCCCCGACAGCACATCGAGTGCTCTCCGCTTGACTCCGTTCAACAGCAAAAACCGACCAAACGCCTTCGCAAACCAGTCAGACTTGTTTCGGGCACGAGCGTGGAGGACAAAGGCGGTGAGTATGAACACTCGTGCGTCTAGGTCATCTGGGACTTTGTTGCGCTTGCCAACAAGAGCGCTGCGGGCGAATGCATGCCACGCAGGGGCCTTGTCACGGATGACCTGGTGTGCATCTTTGAAATGCTCGATGGAGAATTCTTCATCGAAACCATTGTTGGATTCCAATGCCGCAGCGGCATATGCGTCTCCCGCAGGGCGCTCTGGTAGGTCCGCCCTCGAACGTATAGTCTTCCGCCATTGCCCATACAAGCTCTTACCAATAAGTCGATCAAGATCACGAATGATCTTGCTGTTTTCACCACCAGACAGCGCGACCCGTTTTGATTTGCGGAGCTCAGTATTGAGCACCTCAGATAGCAGATTGAGCCGCTTCACGTACTTCTTATTCCGTGGATTGCCAGCCCAGTATGCTACGACCTTTGCCATGGTAAGGTTGTTGTCTCGAATCTTCCGCCTAACCTCATGATACTTCTCCTTCTCTTGCCGGCGGGGCCCGCGCTGTCCGCTGCGGACTTGCTCATCGCTGCTTGTGTCTGTACTGCTATCTATACGAAGGTTCAAGCGTTGGGCGAGGTCATCGTCTTCCGTACTCTCGTTATCGGAATGCTCATGGGACGTAAGACTCGAGAGACTGGATGATCTAGACTGGCGACTGTAGGAGCGTTCGGATATACGTCTTGCCGCAGCGGTCGAAGACGATTCTGCTGCGGACGGAGAATGGCTTGTTGCGGAGGTAGAAAGTGTTGTTGATGTGCGCGATTGGTTTGTTGCTTCGACCTGACGGGTAACGCGACGCGTGCGATACGACGAGGACATGTTTGTACCCAATTTCGTGCTCGCAAAACTTCGCGAAAAAAACAGCGATGCGGAGAAAGTCCTTTCCGCTGCGGAGGGAAGTTTTCACCGTGGGAAATGGTCGTTGTGTTGATAGAACTAGGGATAATATGTTCTCTCATACAAAAGTTATATGCAAAGTGCCCAAAACCCGACAGAAACGGCCCAGACGAGAATGGCGATTCCTGCATTCCCCGCGTTGATTGGTAGAGAGTATTCCTTGGCTCCGCAGAGTTCGAATCTAATCCCGCAGCGGCTTAGCTGCGGTGCGCGAAGCGGACCGTTGTCTTCCGCGAAAGTAAAATTACAAATTTCATACCTCAGGCACTCGAATGCTGGAATCGCCTAATTCTCGTCTGGTCTCGAGATAGGGCAACGCCCCCTTCTGTATCGTCTCGTTGGAGGCTCGACCCACCAGGCGAAGCCGTATACCACGGCCGAATGCACGAACAAATGCCAGATATTCTAGCGGCAGTGAGCAAGCCTCGAATTTGATGAAGAGTTCCATTGCAGCGAGGATTGACAACATACTGCATCTCCAGTCCATCGCTCTTTCCTCACCAAGCGCATGAAAAGACGAAGATCCCTGCACGCGTCAACGGCCAGAGCCACACTAACACAACATCAAAGCGGAGCTTTTTCGTGGCATTCACCTTTACAGCAACATAAAAGATGGCGGAAGACACTACTACCAGCACAACGCTAGACGATCTCATCGCAGCGCTGCCTCAAGAGTTGTACGACAAGATCTACGAAGAGACCTTTACCTTCAATGCCGCTACCATCACCATCGACGAGAACTATCGCCCGCCAAGCGTCCTGCAAGTCAGTCGCGCCACGAGAGCTCAGATCATGGATACATACTACGATTCGACTACGTTCGAAGGCAAAGTCAGGACTCTAGCTCGTTGGACATCATTCCTCCCTGAAGCTCGGCGCGATCTCGTTGGGAGCTTCCACAGCTGGCAGTGCGGCATAATCAGAAAGCCGGGTACTTCAGAGATTTTGAACAAACCTGCACGAAAGGTACAGTGCTCGTATTGATAGCCTCATGAACATCCTGCTAATATCAGGAAGACTAGTCGCTTGCGGAGCTTGATTCCGCCCTTTGAAAGAGATTCCGATTCTGATTCCTCAGTAGACGAACATCACGAGCGTCAGCGTCTGATGAGTTATGAATGGGTCATCGACGACATCGCTACTGTGAGCTATCGTGTTCCACGGAGTATACATCACAAGAACAACGAGAAGGCACGTGTCAAGACAGTTGGGCAACGACTTACTTTACCCCGGACTTCCTCTGATGTGTAGCTCGAAGTACCTGAGCTGATTGGGAGATGGTGGCGGCAAGGTGAAGATCAGGCAAAAGCCGTCTCGAGACGTGCATGTACAATAGTGATATTTGCATTCACTGTATAGTATGGCCAGCCCTCGGGCGATGGCCTGAGTACCTCAAGCCTCAGCAGCCGATATGAAAAGAAGTATCAGCCACATAATTCCATCCCAGAGAGTCGGAAATTTCGTAGCCCATTCAAGTTCTCGTATCGCGTCCCATTGTTTGAACAACGCCGAAGAAATGCAAGCGTGAAGAGCCGAGAGATGATCTCGCTCAATTCAAAACGCCTTCGCAATGCACAAGCATATATGCAATCGGTCCACCCCAGTTCCATCCCATAATAAATCCAACACTTGGTATCATGAAACCAGAGAGGTATCCTTCCCAGAGAAATCGCGTAATAACGCCACGACATCGTCCATCCGCTCTAGTTGAGTCAAAAGCTTTTCTTCGATCTCTCGCCACTGCATGAGGGCCTCGCGCTCGTTTTGTGCCAATGCTTCTTGCTTCATGTCCATCATCTCGGCCTTCTCGATGACGTTTTTGTAGCCCTCGCGCTCGACCTTGAGGCGTTGCAAAGTCCGCGACATGGCTTGGTAGGTTTCCTGGAGAATTTTGCCCGCAACACGGTCTTGATCGTGGAACCAGAGATACAGCGATCGCGTGGGCTGTCGCGTGTTGTCCTTTGGCACTTCTTGGCCTTCGACCAGGCCTGCGAATTTGAGCTCTGTGAGGATGGCGCGGACGTCCTTGAGACGCATCATTGAGAATGAAGCCACCTGCTTCTCGTCCAAGCGACCTCGCTCTCGAAGCAATCGTACGAACCGCGTATGCACCTGACCAAACCGAGCCATCACCGTCATGTCAACGTCTGCCTGGATGAGATTGTCCGTGAGTGCTGAGAAGTGTACGCGCCACTCACCGCCACCGGCACCTCTAGTGGGTACGCAGAAGGTCTTCGGATGTTCGTGTAGCAGTTTGAGATGCTCTTCGATGAGTGCGAGCTTCTGCGCTCGGGCATGATATGATGAGAAGCCGACAACGGGGTGGTCATCGTCGTCTACCTCCATCTTGATGCCGATGTTGCCAAAGTCTGTGTCAGGCACGAGCTTCTTTGCCTTTTTGCTGTCACCATTGGATAGTTGATACTCGTCCGCCGCGCCGACAACTCCAAGGGTCAAGTCGATGGTCGGGTCAAGAACCTCAGCTATTTCGCCCACTGATGCGGACGGTTGGTGGTCGTCTTCATCTTCGTCCTCGCGATCTTCTTTCACGTCATCATCGCGAGCCTTCAACTTACCCTCAAGCGCTTGCAGCAGTGCCGCATAGACAGCAGCAGATACGCCTCCGAGGTATGGTTCAGCAAGGTCTTCCAGCCGTTTGCTACGCAGTGCTAGATTGAATTGCGCATAGTTCACTCTCAAGACCATCTCATTCTACACAGTGTCAGCAACGGAGCCCTGCGCTGGGATACCACAACACAGTACCGGGAGCTTAGGTGCGGATTCATCTGCATCCACATCATCGTGATGTGCGACACCATTTGACAGTGAGCCATTCAACTTGACGCGCTTAGCGGACTGGTTGCCTGGACGTCTGATGCTACCACTGGATGCAAGGTCACGATGGTCGGAATAGTCGTTCGCTTCCCGCCACTTGCGCTTGAGAGTGTTGACAGCAAGCTTGAACTCTGCTTGCTTCTTGGGGCCTGTGATCTTGCGGTCGGGAAACTGCTCCTGGATGACGAGTTCCTCGATCTCGGCTTCAAGGTCCGCAGAGGGCAGGTACGACCGCTTGCTGATCTTTTTCAGGAAGCCTGCCTTCAGCAAAGTGCGAAGCGCAGTGTGAAACTTTCCAAGCGTGTTGATCTTGCCTCTATCATGACCATGGGTGCCATTGACTAGAGTCTCGCAATTCACATGTTCGTTACACGAATCGACCCCGCTGTCCCGCTTTGAGGTCGATGTAAAATCGAAGGCTTGAGCAAGGTCCCCGACACGCGCATGTCCAAGCTGTATCAGACTGGTAACAATTCTGGCAGCGCTCTCACCATATCGGTCGCGGGTCAGGGAGATAATAGAGTTGGAGCGGACGAGGTAGTAGGCATTGCGCCAGTCGACGTGGTAGAAGGTCAGGCCGTCTTCGGTGGTGTTGTGTAGGAGGAGATGCTGCTGGATCAAGATGGCGAGGCTGTGTCTCAGTTGTCGGGCGGGTATGCGTAGGGTCTGTTGCAGCTGGAGGCGAGTGAGACGTCCCTTGTCTGCGAGCGCCTGGAAGATTTGCTTGCGGTGTGGTTAGCGCGGGCAGTTGTATGAATGGCTGCGCCGGCGACGACGAGGTGCATACAGAAGAGAGATGGCCGCACGACTCTTCGACGAGCAGTGCGCAGAGTTCTTGTAGTCGCTGTGTGGCACGCAATGTCAGTCGCTATTACTTTGGTCGCATTCCACTGCTCTGCATGCCATGGGTGGCTTGCGGCGCCAGGCCAGAGCATTTTCAGATCTGCGAGATGATAGCGAGATATACCTGTGCCATAGTGGAATGTGTGTTAGGAACTCTTGAGACCTCTCACGTCGTCAAGAGTTGGCGTATTGCTACCGTCGACGTTTCATGGAGCCGACTCGTGAGTTGTTCTCGCGAGATGTAGTAATCGAGGTCTTTGAATCGCAGCCCGTGAGCAAAGTACTTCAGCGAGTGTCCGACTCACAAGCGCCTCTCACTTCGGCGGTGGCCCGCTGCGTCCTCACTCCACGCCGCCAACCAATCGGCTGCACCCATTACATTCAATCTTCCAGCATCACAAGCTCGCTCGACGAGACTTCGAGCACTGCGATCCTCCCATTGAGAGCCATTGAACCGCCCACCCGCGAGGGATTACCGACACATCATGATTGCTCGCTCTGCCATTGCTCGGCAGGCTCAGCGGGCTATCCGCCAGGCTTCACAACAGTCCAGAGGCTACGCTGCTGCGTCAGGAACTTTTCATTACCAGCAAGCCGACTCCAATGGCATCAAGATCGCGAGCAGAGATCAAGCCGGTCCCGTCTCGACTGTAGCTATAGTCGCGAAAGCCGGTACGAGATACGAGACATGGCCCGGTCTCTCAGAAGCATTGGACCGCTACGCGTTTAAGGTGAGGGAGACGGCAGCCCGGAAGCAGGAGGCATGGGTCTAATGGAAATGCGAAATATAGAGCACCGCACGACGATCGACCTTACGGATACAACGCGAATCTGAGCTGCTCGGCGCTGAGTTGCAAAGCTACCACACCCGCGAAAACCTCGTTGTTGGAGCCAAGTTCCTCCGCGATGATCTTCCTTATTTCCTCGAACTCCTCGCAGAAGTCGCAAGCATGTCAAAGATTGAGCGTAAGATTGGTGTAGCATGGAAGGGAATTGAGAAGTCGACACTAATGCTGAGATAGCACATGTGATTCACGAGGAGATCCAACCGCTGATGGAGATGGGCATGAAGAAGCATCTCGGAAACACCCTCTCTCTGGCCGGGGACAGTGTTCATGGCCTTGCCTTCCACCGCGGTCTTGGTGCACCTCTCCACCCAGTCTCCACTATACCCTTCAAGAAGTACGTTGATGAGCAGACCCTTGCCGAGTTCGCTGCCTCAGCCTACGCAAAGCCAAACTTCGCTATCGTTGGAAACGGCGTTGAGCACAGCGAGTTCACCAAGTGGGTCAGTCAATTCTTCAGCGAAGACATCCCAACATCGCCTGCTGTCGAGCTCAAGTCGGAGCAGGCCAAGTACTACGGTGGTGAGGAGCGCATCGCACACGCTTCCGGCAACTCCCTCATCCTTGGCTTCCCTGGCTCAAGCTCTGCCACTGGTTCTTTCTACAAGCCAGAAGTGGCCGTTCTCGCCGCTCTGCTTGGTGGTGAGACTAGCATCAAGTGGAGCCCTGGATTCTCTTTGCTTGCCAAGGCCAAGGCCGATACTCCTCAGCTCTCCGTTTCTACCAAGTCGCACATCTACACCGACGCCGGCCTCCTCACCATCAGCTTCAACGGTTCCGCCAAGGATATCAACGCCGTCGCACCAAAGGCCGTAGAGGCTTTGAAGAGCATCGCTTCCGGCGTCAACTCAGAGGACTTCCAAAAGGCCAAGGCTCTTGCCAAATTCAAGGAGCTTGAGTTCGGTCAGACCACACACGCCGGCATTGAATACACTGGTGCAGGCCTTGTCCGCGACGGCAAGCCATACCAGATTGATAGCGTTGCATCTGCAGTGGACGGCGTGACAGCAGAGAAGGTGCAGCAGGTCGGAAAGGAGGCGCTTGAAAACAAGGCATCCGTCAGTGCAGTTGGTGACCTTTACGAGCTGCCTTATGCGGAAGAGATTGGTCTGCGTGTGTAAATATTCCAAGATTATAGAGGTCACTTTGTGAGATCAGGCGCAATAGTGAGCTGTACCAATACAAAGCGCTCAATGTTCATTTTTGCATGGTTTCCATCTCTCGATGTCTGATCACGTGTCGTGCATTGACTTTCGTCGGATGTCGGAAGTAGACCAGAACATCGAAAGCTGCACCTTGAGTCTCAAGCACTCGCAGCATCCCAACACCATACCAGAACAGACACACACCTTCAGATTGGCATAATGGCATTCGCGTGGAAAGCAGCAGGCATCACGTACGTTCACAATCGGCATTGACATTGCCGGCGCACCCAAGGGAGAGATTGGCTGGGATACTGACATGCCATCTCCACAGCTACAACCGCTACCTTGCGGTCGCCTCGCGCGTTGTCCGTCGCTCACTGAAGGAGGACAAGAGAATTGTTGCAGAGAGGAGAGGAGAGATGGACCTCAGGTTTGCGAAGTGGGAGGTGCGTACAATGGATACCTAAGGAGGAGTACACACACTGGCTCGGGATAAAGTGCTCTTACAAGGACACGACTGACAATTTGTGCGATAGAACGGCAAGCAGCAAGAAGTCCGATCCCTTGAGACTGCAAACCAGGAGGCTATGTCGCAGCAGGCTGGTCAACAAGCTTCGTAGAGGATGAGGAGTGGGCAGGTAGCCGAGGTGGGATGGAGATGAGGCAACTTGTGACAAGCAATGGGCGCAAAGTCACAGGGACAGCCGCGAAAACTAGAGAGCGATTCATTATGTGCTTAAAGCTGCCTGTGACAATGTATATATAGAGCCGTCCCAAGCAACCACAGCAGCACGTAGCAGAGGCCAAAGCTCAGCTTTTTTGATGCGGAGATTCATGCTCGTCAACCTCAACTTTGAACTCACTCATTCTCTGCGCGCGACATAAACTGCTTCAACGGCAATGCACTGCTTCCTGATGATGCCGACCATTTCAAATCGTGTAGCAATCATGTCTCGATGGATGGCGCAGTGAGTGCGTTTATACGACGTTTCCTCACCTTCAAATTTTGTTTTTGTTGCAACCATACAGACACAATAAGAAGTGGCCTGCAGGCATCTATGCCCAACACCCTGCGCAGCAACATACTCTTCACACTCTACTATGTCAAGCATGCAGAATGGCATCAGCGAAGGCGCCTGGAGATCGACAGATGCAGCCACTCGAATACTCCAAGAAGCAAATCAAATGAAGCAAGAGCGACAACAGCATATCCCTCAAAAACGCATCTTAGACATCACAGACCAGTTCTCCGATGCAAGCAAGCGGCTGCGACCCGGTGAGCTCGTCAAAGATGAGTACTTCACCCTATTTGAAGCAGTCGGGGCGCTTGAGGTATGTCGGCGATGTCAACGTTACAAATACCTCGCTGAAGCAATCCTCTAGATCATGGACAACAAGATGGACAGTGGCTACGTGCCACCTGGTGATACGTTCGAGGCAGACTTCGACCCATCTCAAGACCTCTCTCCGGAGCAAGTCATCTGGATCATGGACGAGCTCTTGCGACTCGAGATGCTTTTCCACGCAGGATACCCACTCTCTCAAAATGTGTTCACGTCACTACACATTTTTCGATTGATCGAGCCAGAGAATAGGTGCGTAATAAAATCTGTGTCAATACCTGCCCAGGCTATTTTCAAAAATCCCGTGGTTGGACCATAGACCTTTCCACTTTGCAAAGCTAACTCCGATAGAAATCCATATCCATTCGACTTCGGCCACAGTGTTGGACAAAAGCAGCCTCTGGTACATACAGTACTTCATGCATACTGCATAGCTGTTTTGAAATGCTGTGACCTTGCCTTGAGATGCATTCAGAGCCAGATCTACTTTGAAGAGGAGGATTTCGTCACCTCTCTCTTCGGACGCGAACTCTGCATACAGTTGGGACCTCAAGAAGCTTTGACGATGCTCATTGATGCGATGACATGGCTTGAAAATTCTGAACTAGACCGCGCTGCGATCGAGCAAATAACGATCCGCCTGTCAATACGGAAGGAAATGCTGTTCTGCTTCGATGAACCCTTACCGCTTGCTCAGGATTATTGGGCAAGACTCAGAGGCGAACTAGTAAGTCTCAAGCTGCAACCGCAGTCAAATGAAGAATGTTACGAAGCATTCTCAGACAAGGTTCAACGACAATTGGCCACGAGTACTCCTCCTCGGCCGATGCCAAAACTGGTTTTGAAAGATGCTCTTGAGCAGTGGCTTCAAATGTGTGACGATGTGATTGCAGCACAGCAATCGAGCTGCAGCGACTTCGTGAGACATCCCATCAGTCTCCTTCGATCTACTTGGAGCTTTGGCTACCGGATGCCTGAACCTGTCACATTAGCGCGAGCCAAGATGCAGGAGAGCTTAACCTGGGAAGAAGGCGGCGACTATGATGGCGGCGCTACGGAACTTCTGCTTGCAGACATCCGCGAGAAAGTGCTTCCTGGCGACTGGATCGCCGAAAGAGATTCATTTTCCATAGAGATGCCGACCGATAAGCGGCACAAAACATCAAGAATCCTCTTGGACTTCATGTCGCAGGCATTGGGTGATTACATCAATCTCTATAGAATGGTCTGCCAGAATCGATCACGGATGAGACGGATGCTCACTCAGGCCACGATACTGTGGGATGAATTGGAGTCGAAAGCTAAGGAGTTCGATGAAGAGCTCAATTGCCTAGCATCACGCTCCTTCCGATGTGGCAATGCTTCTTTCGGTCCGCTTGCACTATGGACCAAGCTCCAGAAGCTGCAAATCTGCGAGTGGACCGTTCAGGTGGGATTCGAAACCGACATCTTTCAACCTGATGAGCTCGGGATCATGTACGGATTGCTCGGATGGTTTGCGGAGAGGCGAAGGATGCACCTTGGGGCAATACAATATCAGCTTCATGTTTGGCCTGGAGCAGAAAGTTACCAGCCGATCTTCCGCGCTCGAATAAAGGCATCTCAGGCCTGGAAGGAGCACGAGATATCGCTATGTACTGCGACGCAGCTGCTTGCCGAGGCTCTGTCTTTGCTGTACAAACACTTGCAACACTCCGAGCTCATTGAGCGGCGCGATCATAAGACTTACTTCAAGCTCGAGGAGCAATACGAGGCGAGAATGAAGCCATTCCTCGGCATGCAGACCGATGTGATACCGGGAGCAGACAAGCTCTATGCGTCTGCTACTGGTGGGAGCTCACATGTCCCTTTTGACAGCACCAAGTCTGCAATCATCAGATCTGTCACAGAGGCCAAGAAATGTCTGAAAACGCTGAAAGCTTCGCCCGATGAGGAGGGGAAGAAACAACTCAAGCCACTGTTTGTGGTATGCATAGCGGTGAGTACCACATTGGCACGACTCGACCAGATTCGTGCGAGCCACAATGTCAACGAGCACAACTCCTCTGGTCCTGTAAGTCTGAGCAGGTACGCCGAAGTCGTTATCCAGCCACCAGGAGCAAAGAGACATCACGATTGGTGGATAGTTCCTGAAGTCAGGGCCAAGAAATGAAGATGAAACCCGTCTTTTGTGGCACAAGATCTATCCCCATCGTCATCTTGTCCGCTCGTACATGATGCGAACTATGGAGATTTCCGAGGAAGCGCTTCTTGGAGGTCGCACAATGGCAGGTCTCCACCATGTCAATCTCAACCAGTGGCATGGACGCGGTTCAGAGTGGGCTTGACGAGAAATGCACATGGCGACTTTTTACATGCAACTTCTTGCTGGGAGAATGCTGTTACGATCGTGAGAAATGCCAGCATACTGGTATGATCAGCGACACGCGAAATCTTTGTGACCAGTCCAGTACCTAGAGAATGGTCTTGACGTATGCCATAGCACATGTCGGAAAGTCATAGTCATTCGCTACATGTATAGTCTTGCCGCAGTTCTCACCGCGATCGTCTCGCGGCAACAGCGGCATTGCCAATCTATGATCTTCCGATAAATAGCAGCTGATCATTGTGAAGACGAATTGTCCCCACACGAAATTATACCATTCCTCTGCGAGCGGGAGTTCTAGACATGGGCATTCGGACGGAATCCTGGGCCGCCTGTTCTAGTCGGAATCCGGCTTGGCGTGTGTAGCGAACAGTAGTTCCCGAGGTCAAATGTGATGGATCTTGACAACGAGAGGTCGAGCAGAACAGTTACAGGTGTAGTTGATGCAGGAGGACGGAAGCAGGAACTTGACGTGAGGTTTCATGTGCGAACTCTATCGCCGTCTTTGATTTGCCTCTATCCCTTTGAGCTCTCGGTATGCGGTTCCATAGCGCGGTCTGACAAGGGTATCGGTAAATAACCAATTACACAACCTTGTACTAGACGGACATGCCCATCTCAAAGACCCCAGCTGTGTGCCTTGACCATCCGATATCCTAGCGGCAATCACCAGCGAGAGAGCGAACTTACCAAGGCCTTGCTCATCTTCACATCAGATCTCTCTTGTTCGAAAAAGATGCTATTCGGTTATCTTGTCTTCAAGGGCAGTACTCCGATCCTGCTGACTGATCCGAGATGAGCGACGCCACCACCAAGAAGCCGCCCAAGAAGAAGCAGATTGTGAGTGGCAGACTCCGTGCTCTTGCACAGAGCTACCCTGAACTCCGTCCTGATTGCAAGCCTAGGACTTCATTGTTACTACCAGTGACCCAAATGACGCGTCAAACGCTGCCAACAAGAAGCGCGTGCGTTCTGTTGCTGCACTCAAATCATGGCCGGAAAGGCGAAAGAAGATCTTCGAACAGCTTGAAAGCTCAGGAAGCGGTCAAGGCGCTTTCCTTGTAGACGAGCCGGGCCAGCAACAACAGCCGAAGCGCAGATCTCCAGGACAAGCGAAGCAGCCATCGCCACCTACTAATAACAGGACAGCGAGCAATGGGTCTTCGAGTGTCGCGAAACGACCTAGAGTATACGGTCCACCTCGACCTGAATCAGCAGCTGTACCATCTTCAAAGTCTACAGCAACGGCAACCTCCAGTTCTCTCAATCCAGAGGCCCAGATCTATGTACCGTCTTTGACCTCTAACGCAGGAGACATCTCAGATCTTCTCAGCACTGCCGTCGAAAAGCGATCTGAACTCATTGGGTCATCATTACAGCTTTATCGAAAAGCTTTCGCTCGTCTGAAGGCGAAAGCTGGCGATCATCATGTCGACAATCCGAGTGTTCCGTGTCAGTGTCAGCAATGTCGGTCGAACCGACGAGCCGCCAATACACCACTTGGCGCTGTATCAAGTTCAGATGCCGTTGTGCCTGCTCGAAGCAAGCGAATGGCGGACGGCTCAGAGAAACCTATGGAGTTCAGCGGCGACATGGCGATGATCACCCCGCCATCTTCACCAGGTCCAAGTCCTTCACGAGGGAGGATTGACCCTTTCAACCTCTATCCTGTTCAGTACCAGCCATGGTTTGACCTTATTCTTCACCACATGATGACTGTCTATGCACCGCGAGGCTGGCCCGCGTTAAAAATCTCCGACGACCAAGGTGTCAAGTGGGAGTGGTTTATGACACAGAAATCGCTGTCAGACCCGGCGCTCTTCTATGTGAGATTACTATTTGGATCTGGCGACATGATAAGACTTGGTTCCATGCGACCCGAAATAATGTACTGGCTACGGCAAGAAGCTATCAAGGCCATCAATGATGCGCTCGGCGACCCTAGTCGATCCTGCTCTGATGCTCTCATTCTAGCAGTTGGGCGAATAGCACTTCACGAACACATGTATGGCGACAAATATGCATCAAGTCATGTGCATCGACCTGCACAGAAGCGAATGATAGAAATGCGAGGCGGCATGAAAGCATTAGAATTCCCGGAACTGGTCAAAAGACTGATGAGATGGTCAGACCGAATCATGGCTGTAGGAAGCGGCACTCCACGTATGCTGGAAGACGACGAAACGAATCCAAATTTCACGCTCAAGCAAAGTGTCGGTGCAATCGAGCGCTGGGCACCACACGAAATGCCAGGAGTAAGAAGCAAAATCAGAATCTCCGACCTAGTGAATGACGATGAAGATGATAAATGACTATGGGCGGCTGACCGGGAAGGTCGTGCACGAATTCAGCACTCAACACCACATCTCTTTTCCGCTCCTACTCATCAAGAAGCTGCACTTTCACTGCCTTCGCCGAAGGAGTTGAAGCGGTCGTGAAGGCTTCTTGCGCTTGCTCCAGAGTATAGCGATGCGTGACCAGCGGCTTGAGATTGATCAGGCCTTCTGAGACAAGCATGATCGCTTTGGGGTACGTCTCGCGATAACTGCGCACATCCCTGTGTCAGCCACACCTTGTTTCAACTGAAGATGCAACTTTCAAGTTGTGATGCACTTACCGGAATTGAAACCTGATGTCGATTTCTCGGAATGAGGCGTACATGAATGGGATCTCCTGCTGATTATGAAGACTGTGCCTCCGAATCTTGCGGCCTGTGGTGACGATCAGCATCATTGTGGAAAAACAACGTCGACAGTGTATAACTCACATATATCCCCGACCAAATACTCGACTGCACACCCGTACACTCAATCACCAACTTCGCCTCCTGCCCCAACGCAGCTTTGACATTCTTCGCAATCTCCTCCGGACTCTCCTCCCTCTTAACAAGCACAGTCCTCACCCTCGGAACAAGCTCCTTCGCCATCTTCAACCGACTCTCATCCAAATCCGTTATCACAATCGGCGCAGCACCCGCCGCATGAGCACTCAGCAAACTCACCATCCCAATCGGTCCCGCACCACAAATCACAAGCGGATCTCCCATTCTCAATCCCGACCTCTCAATTCCGGCAAGGGCTACAGATAAAGGTTCCAAAAGCGCACCTTCTTCAAACGAGATGCTGTCCGGAAGTTTATGTAACCATGCTGCAGGATGTACATGATATCGTCGTAAGGTTCCGTGGACGGGAGGTGATGAGAAGAAGATGATTTCGGGACAGCCGTGGTATTGACCTGTTCGACATGCGGTGCAAGAGGGTTTGGAACATGGGATTCCGCATTCTAGGGCGACGCGATCTCCTATGGCGAGCGTCAGCGAGGTCAGCGTGTATGATGTATGTATGAATATGATCTGTACAATAGAAGACTGCTCAATATGTACAATACGTTGATGAAGATCGACTTACCAACTTTGAGATCTTTCACTTCTTCTCCGATTTGGATTATTTCTCCTGCACTTTCATGTCCTAGACCACAATCTTGGGTTATTATGGAAGAACCGATTTTTCCTTCTTTCCAGAAGTGGACGTCTGAACCACAGATTCCTGTAGCTCGTACATGAACCAAACATTCATTTGGACCTGGAGATGGGATGGGGTCTGATGTGTTGATGTTTAGATCATGTTGGGGATTTGTGGTGATTGAGATGTTTGTTGGTTTGCGGGCTAGGACTTCTGTTGCTGATGACATGTTTGAGGGAAAAGAGTGGGTGGTTGCAGTTGATTGTGGAAAGGCTGAGATGTTGTGTTTATGTATATGTTTGATGCCCCTCATACAAAGGTACATGCAGACACCTCAGAGCTCTCGGCGTTGGAGCGTTGAAAGGGTCCACTCTTGCTGGTTTGGGACATCGATACCGGGCGCGGAGTTGAGAGAATTTTGGGAAATGCTGCCATGATGATTCTGGTTGCAAAGCCATTTGCGGTGTCTGTGAAGAGTCAGTATTGAGTGGACTGTGCTCCCGGTGGACTATCACCCTGAGATAACATCGATGCGCGTCGCGTTGGAGAGTTTGGCTCCATGACTCTATCTCTTGTTTGCGAGTCTTCAACGCAACGTGGCGAAAAACATACAGGTGCGTGAGGCCTATACTGACTCCGCGTCTTCGCGTTTTCCTTGCAGCGATGTCTTTTGATAAGTGCCATCCACTCGTTGCAACGCCGTAGCGCCGACGCAATGCTGCATTCCTTACTATACATGCCGGTAAGTCATCCGGTCGTAGCACATGTCACAGCTCTTTTAAGCCTCTCTAGTTGCCCTCTAGCCTGCCTACTACACCGGCCATCTCTTCATCTGTGTAGATGCGGAAGCCCTTGTCCTTGGTCACGCTCGCCAACTGCACGTTCTTCGAATCCAGCTTCTCCTCCATGACTTGCTTGAGAGTCTTCAGCACAAGCACTTCGGCCTCTGGTAATGTGAGCGACCTGTGGAATTCGTTCTGAAGTTCGGCCTGAGCTCCCTCGGAACCGGAGCCAATGGCTTTGGCATCGTAGCGGTAGAAGGTGCCTGATGGCTCGGCGTGGTAGCTGTCAATCGTTAGCATATCGCAGGTAGGGACCATGTTGTGGATCTTACAGTGATGGTCCGTTCTCGTCGTAGCCAGCAATCAGGAGCGCCACACCAAACGGTCTGCTCATGATACTCTCCTCGCCATCTGCACCCTCACCAAATCTCAGTGCCAGATCGCAGATAGCCTGCGTACAGCTCTCTACGCCTAACCGCTCATTGTAGTGGAACTCGTGTGACTGCGACGTGACTCGTGCGTGCTCAATCATACTCCGTGCATCTGCTTGCAGGCCTGACATTGCGCATCCTATGTGTCGGTCGATTTCGACGATCTTCTCGACC
The DNA here is from genome assembly GCA_013365205.1 of Pseudocercospora cruenta. Taxonomy (NCBI): domain Eukaryota; kingdom Fungi; phylum Ascomycota; class Dothideomycetes; order Mycosphaerellales; family Mycosphaerellaceae; genus Pseudocercospora; species Pseudocercospora cruenta. The sequence goes on from JAASFE010006150.1 coordinate 58,606, forward strand.
GAAGAGGTCTCAAGTAGGGAGGAGGTAATGCGCTTTTCTACACCAAGGATGACACCTGCAGATGTCGAGATGCCGATTGCTGTGGAACCGAGCTTGATGGCTTCGAGCGAGTATTCGACTTGGAAGAGACGGCCTTCAGGCGAGAAGGTGCTGTGAAAATGTCAGTATATGGTGCAAGGATTGGTGGTTGGTGTAGCATACTTGATGCCACGATCTATCAATATATTAGCTAAATGTTCTCATAGCACTGTAATCATAGAGGCGAGATGCATACCATATTCTGATCGCGCGATGAACATGTTGGCGGTTGGAAGGGAGGTAGCGGTGTACTTTCAAAGGCGTATGCGAGATCTGCCGTATACTTTGCACGGAAGGTCGACTGGAAGAAATTTGTCTAGCAGTTGATGTGGAGGACGTGGGATTGTGGTGGTGTTGATGTTTCTTAGCCAGCAGCTGTGTACGTTGGCTGGTATTAATGAGAGCTTGGATGTTCAGCCGAAGATCAACCGGCAGTACGCGAACTGACGCGCGATTTGAATCCAGTCGAAGCGGTCGCGGGGCTCAAAACACTCCCACCAAAGACGAACATAGTCTATACCGCAACTTTGGCGACTTCCGGAGCGCATAGCATAATGCTGGACACTTGCCATGGCATCACAACCGCCTCCGAAGGCAGCGAGCATTTCTGAACGACGCGCAGCTTCACAACGTCAACAGCGGAGTCGGCCTACCAGTGCTGTCGACCCAAATGCGAACGAGTCTCGAACAGACTCTAAAGGATCGTTCCACAAGAAGAATACAGCTACAACTACAGAGACACGACGCACCACAGAGTCAAGGCAAACAATCATAAAGCGCACCATAAGCCCGGTCAAGCGTGACGATCGCAATAGCAATGTGCGCAAGAGTACAGAGGTGGAAAGACCAAAGGCCCCGGTGAAAGACGATGTTCCGCGTATGTCGCCTGTGCGTGCGCGCCGTTCCTATATACTAGTCAGAACAGAGAACTAATTTGGATCAGCTACAATATGGAGTCCGCATGCAACCCTGATCTCACCTTCCTCCGCACCTCTGGCTTCACGAATATCTGTCCCTCCCGAAGCCAAGAAGGCGCCTACAGCTCTTCAGCCACCGCCTCTCAATACTCTTGCTTTGGATGCTCAGGAGAAAGCCATAATAGACGACCTTCTATTCGTGCTCATGGGATTTGAAGGCCAATATGTTCGGCATATGGACCAGTACAACCCCTTGGACGAGAAGAGCAAATTGGCTGGTCCACAATTCTACATTCAACCAGGTCTTGATCCTAGTCTGAGAGATCTGGCTAACAGCATGCTCAAGACTGCGACTCATTATTGCGCCGTTGAAGCTTTCGTAGAAGTGCAAAGCCGGGAGGAGATGGGCACTGTAAATCATGCCCTCTGTGCTGCCATGCGAAAGTTGCTGAAGGACTACATGATCTTGATCGCCCAGCTGGAGCACCAGATGCTAACAAATGACGGCTTCACGTTACACCAATTCAACCTTCACACCAAGCAGACTGCACACATGATGTTACAGCTGTATAGTGTTGCTCACGAAATTCTCAAAGAAAATAGCATGCTCGATAATGAGGACATGGACGAGTCTGACGACTTTGAGAACATCTTGGAGTCCTTGAAAGAAGGGAAGGATGCTCAGTTACCGGGGAAGAAAGTGTGCAAAGGCGGCTCGGTACTTCGCCTGCTTGCGAAACGACTGTCTGCAATGGCCGGAGATCCGCCGGCTCGACAGCTGCTGACAATGCTACTTCGAGAAGCAAGTCGTCCCTATATGGCAATGCTGAATGAGTGGCTGCACCATGGTAATGTTCGAGACCCGCACCAGGAATTTTTGATTAAAGAGCAAAAGTCAATCCGAAGAGAAGGACTCGAACAGGACTACACCGACGAATACTGGGAGAAGCGATACACAATACGACAGGAACTGGTTCCGCCGCATCTGGAATCACTTAAAGACAAGGTCCTCTTGGCAGGAAAATATCTCAACGTTGTGCGTGAATGCGGCGGTATCGAAAATATGCTCGGCGACCTGGACTCAAACACCACTTTACCACATACCTTTGACGATCCGAAGTTCAACGAGAATGTTAGCGGCGCGTACGCCAATGCCAATCAGAGCCTCATGAAGCTACTCGTAAGAACACATGGCCTGCCAGCAAGATTACGAAGTCTAAAGCACTACTTCTTTTTGGACCGCAGCGACTTCTTTGCATACTTTCTGGAGTTGACACATCTCGAGCTTAGGAAGCCCGCGAAAAGTGTCAATGTCGGCAAGCTGCAAACACTTCTTGACACCGTCCTGCGTCAGCCAGGATCTGTGGCAGCTGAAGATCCTTTCAAAGAGGATATCAAGGTTGTCATGAATGAAGTTGGCCTGACCGGATGGCTCATGCGCGTGGTTAATGTCCAAGGCATGGATGCAGATGCGACCTCTCTTTCCACCTATACACCTGCAGCAGAGGCCTCGAAGGACGAAAAGGAGATCTCCGGGTACGAAGCTTTGACATTCGACTACGCTGTGCCATTCCCTCTTTCTCTGGTCGTCAGTAGGGTGACGCTCACCAGATATCAACTTCTCTTCCGCTACCTCCTGAGTCTCCGACATCTGGAAACACTTCTCACCAACTCCTGGACTGAGCACACCAAGGTCAAATCTTGGTACCATAAATCGCGATCAGATGCTGCTGTGGGCAAGAAAATCGAGAACTGGAAGCGTCGAGCGTGGTGTCTGAGGAGTCGAATGCTATGTTTCGTGCAGCAACTACTTTACTTCTGTACAAGCGAGGTCATTGAGCCAAACTGGCTGGCATTCATGGAAAGGTTGGCTCATGCAGAGAAAGACGATGACCCAGCTTCCGCCGACAGTGTTGACTCGAACGTCAAGAGGACTGTGGATGAGTTGATGCAGGACCATATCGATATGCTGGCAACGTGTCTGAAGGAATGCATGTTGACCAATTCGAAGCTGCTGAGGGTAGGTGGAAGTGCTCATGCCACCAATCTGCTTTTACTAACCATTTACAGATCAATTCGAAAGTAATGTCAACATGCACACTGTTCGCCAATTACACCGCATCGCTAAGCCGTTACCTGGCCGGCGCAGACCCCGACCTTGCCTCATCACCTGCTCCGAATGCAAGCACCAGCTCGACGAGGACCGCATACGATCCAGCCAAGCTTGATAAGCTGTTCTCTATCTTACAGCAATACGAAGACCACTTTAGTCGACATCTCAAGATCTTACTCGACGCGCTCAACTACCTCGCGGCAACGGAGACAGTTGTCTTCCTCGGTCTCTGCGCAAGACTCAGCATGGCCAACGAAGGTGGCCCTGGAGGTGGCCCGGGGCCTGGAGCATATGGCTAGGTGCCTTATGTTCGAGAGTCTCGTCGGAGTCCTTCTGTTTCGTCCACTGTTATTCAAGCGTAGGCGTTAGGGGTGACCATGTGCTGGACGGTATAGCACCACATAGAATTGATTGCTATGAATGTATGGAATACGGTATCCACGATCGCCAAGGCTGTGGCCACATCTCCTATCGAGCTATAAGTTCTACCTCCAATCCATGCCACTGTGTCGTCGTTAGCACTTCATTACAGCCACACGTCCACGCAAGTCACTCACCTTGGTTGGAAAGCTCCCATACTCGCGCCAAACGTGTCCAGCAGGTCCAGGCTTGCCATCCAGCTCATTCAACAACTTGACCTCAAAATTGAGATACAAGCTAGCCAAAACCTTACTCATACAAACCCACGCAACTGCATTCCATCTCATTAGCAAGAAATTCCTCTCGACCATCCAGCACAAGAAGCTACTACAACTCACCATGCATACCAGGACACTTCCTCGAACTCCCCCCAAAACTCAAATTCTTATTCTCCATCGAATCTCTCTGTAACTTATCTGCTTCCAACCACCTCTCAGGCCTAAACTTCTCAGGTTCCGACCCAAACACATCTCCATTCAAACCTAACACTTTGCTATTCATCCCAACCGTATAACCCTCAGGAATGAAGTGTCCGTCGATTTGAACGCCTCCGGCGGGAACGTCTCTCGGTACGGAAATCGCGATGTTCGGCCATAGGCGTAGACATTCGTGAAGACAGGCTTGGAAGTAAGGGAGATCGGCGGCGGATGAGTACGGCACAGGTTTGTGCTTGTTGAGACCTGAAGTGTCCAGTTCTGATTTCAATTTTTCGTAAACCGAGGGGTTTTGTCCTGTGCCGACAATGAATGCCGCTAATGTCCACGACATGGTATCGACTCCAGCTCCTAGATCTGTGAGTGCGAGTCTCATACCCCAATTATCTTTGAACTCGGGTCTGTTTCGTGAGAGAGTCCTCAAATCATCCAGTAAACAAGGCGAAACCGCTTTTTCTCCCGATGCAATGGATTCTTCGTAGGCTGGGACTTGAGAGATGGCATCCTGAAAAGCATCAGAAGGACGTGTTTTGATATCTGTTGCTGAGACTTACAGGAAAAACAGGTAACTTCTTCGGCGCATTCATCGCAAACAAAATATTCCAAGGCGAATAACTCTTATCAATCTCATTCAACCAAGGCAAATACCCAATCCAACCCCACCAAGCCCACATAGAATCCATACTTGCCATATGTCCATCATCACTACCTTTCTCCACAGCGCCGTAAGGTTTCCCAAAAGTGAATTCGGACATGATGTCGACGTTTAAGATTTCGAATTCGTAATATATATCGATATCGATCGATGATGAGAGTTGTTGTTGGAAACGTTTGAGCATTCGAACGATATTATTATCAATCAAATTCTCATGTTTCTGGACGTTTGAGATGGAATAGATGGGACCGGCGAAACGTTTCTGGACTCGGAGTTTTTCTATGTCTTTTTCTACGAGCATGTCGAGTTTTTCCCAAACTGGGTCTTGGGAGCGGTCGGTTGGTGCTTCGTAGAATCTTGATTTTGTGAACTTGGTTCCGGCTCCGTAGACTTCGCGGAAGTGGTCGGGGTTGCTGAAGATGATTTCGTTGGGGGAGATTCGGACGATGCTGCCATAAGTTTTGTGGAGTTGAATATCGAGACGGGGCCGTCGGCGGTGGTAGCATTGGTAGACGAGCCACAAAGGGGATATGCTGGCGAGGAAAGGACCAGGAATTCTGGATAGTGGAAGGAAGTAGCGGTTGTAGAGGAAGTAGGTGAAGATTAGGGCGGTTGGAAGGTAGAGGAGCCACATCTCGAAGAAGTGTTGGGAGTGTTAGGCGTGTAGAGGTTGTAAGTGGAGGAGGGGCGAAAGGGGTGATGAAAGAGTTATAGATGTTTCGGCATACATACCTCCTATGCTTCGCTGTGAATATCGTCGTGTCGTAGCATTTGTTGTCGATCATTGGTCTTATTCAGCAGATATGCCACTTCTGTGCCACATCCTGAAGGATCAGGAAGCTAGGTCACAGCTACAATAGCTCCGAGCCTGCAGCGCGCGTGGATTGCAGAAGCACTGTGTTTCTGAGAGCTGCCGTGCATTGATCTATACGTTTCAGGACGAGTGCGGTTGTGAGACGCTGGTGGTTGTGCAGGCCTTGACCTTGTCAGAAGGTCTTCAGTGATGTTCTTTCGACATTATCGAGATGCAGGGCTCGTGCAATCCGCATGTATTTGGCGCTGACGCCGGGTATCTTTCTATCTGTAACAGCCGCCAGATCTTCTCTAAAAGTAGTCGCCGTACTTTCCAAGGACATCTCCTGCCCGCAATTCGTTATGAAGTCCATTTAAGGCATCGAAATGGCTGGCGAGTTCAAGGCCACGCAGACGCTCCTTCTCCATATGTTCCCACGTCCAGTCGTCATCCTCTACGCTTTTGACGCCTGCCAGTTTCGAGTCCAGCTCGGATGAGATATCCGTACCGTATGCCTCACCATTGACTGCAGGAGTGGCAGGTGTAAATGGTGTCGCGGCATCAGAGACGTTCCCCTCTGCTCTAGGCGGAAATCCAATCCCCTCGGGTCTCGGTGGCAGTAACCTTGACCTCTCGAGAACAATTTCTGGGTTGATTGTGAGCCGCCCCTTCTTGAATACATATCTCGCTATACTCGACGCAAAAATATGCTTGCTCAAATCTTCGTCTTCCTTCTTTTGCGCGTTCGTTCTCTTACTCTTATTCTTCCATGGTTGCAGCACATATGAATCCGGCTTGATTGCGCCTTTCTTCACGATGTGGCTGACAGTGTACAGCCATTTTCGATCCCAACTCAATATTCTTGTATAGACTTCGAAGCTTTGAAGAGGCTCGATCTGACGTTGAAAGAAGCAGCTGACAGCTCCCAGCGCTACTACATATTTGCCCTTGGCTTCGATGTTGGATCTTGGTAGACCTTCTTGATCGCCGGCATTAAGTCTTGCGAGTCCTGTTCGAATTATGGCTCCGACGTAGTGAGCACGTGCGACATCGAGATCGGCAAAATAGGTCGAGTTGGATTTGTGGAGGTTGTAGTCGGTATCGTAGAGAGTATTGTAGGACTCTGTGATCATCGGCGCAAATGCGTATTTAGGAGGTATCGCTCGTTTCTGGAAGTATATCTGATAAATGATGCCTCGTAGTACTCGGAACTGAAAAAGAGAGTCAGCATGCCATCTTTCATCCAACATTTCCGAGATGCACTTACATGCCAGAGCCCAGGCAGGTTCTTCAGATTCGCCAAAGCAATCGCTCCAGCCAGTATCTTAAGCATCTTCGACCCTGCGTTCGCGCCGAACTTCTCCGTCACGAAAGCTTGGACAGCTGGGTGGGAGAAGAATGCTATCACTCCTCCTGTTACTGTCAGAGCGCCTGCGACTGCCGGCAGCCTCGTTGCTGCAGACATATCCACCAAGTCGTGTCGCGAAAGAGGGTGGAAAAAGGGCTGCTATCCCGAAATAAGTGTATGCCGATGGATCCAGGTGACGTCGGTGTGCTTGGTCGCGTGGCTCGCTATTGTCTACTTCGCAGCGCTGAACAATGTCAAAGGAGAGATGTCGAATACTTGCCTTCCAAGAATGGTCACGCCTATAAGCATATACTTATGCCTCTGTTGCGCTTGTGAAAGTGGTGATCATGTGAAAACGAAACGACCAATACTGAGCCTTAATCTCTGGGCCGAGGCTCGCTTGCGCATGCATGTGGGCCCTTGTGACAGGAACAGGACATGCCCGGCCAGGCGGAAATCCTAGTCGTGATTCCGGATACCGGGCTGCTCTGTACGTGTACGAGGTGGTGCAAGGCTAGGTATTTTAATGAACGATAACGAGAACGAAGGCCATACTACAGGCTAGGAACCATTCTGTGGTGATGATAGCATTGACAAGTCGAATAGCAAATCTGCAAACATTCCAAGAATTTGCCTCTTTTCCGCAAGTCAAGCATACAACGCTTGCCCTCTCATGCACTTTGCTAGTCTTGTTTCCCTTGCTCTGAGAGGCACTGCTCCCTGGTGTCCTTCACACACTATTCCATAGCCTCGCGGCTTATCTGACTTGTGTCTCTGACACATGAGCTACTCGAAACGCTCGCGCTTGATTCGGATTGGAACCAGCTCCTCATCATCCTGATCTTCTTCGTCCTGTACAGCCTTGCGCTTAGAAGCGTTCATGCCGCGACGTTGGGCGAGTGGCATATCGTCCTCATCTTCATCAAGCACGAGCGGCGTGTCCTTAGACTTGCCGATGCTCAGCTGAGACATGCTCTTGGATGGAGGAAGGTTCTTCGATGACGGATCACCTGGATGCTTGCCTGTTGCTTTGCTGACCGATGACTTGGCGGCGGCCGCTGCTTTCTTGTTGCCAAAAGTACTCACTGACTTTGGCATGGGCTTGGCGGGAGCATTCGGCGTAGCGAAGTTGTATTTGGTCGTCTTACCAGCATCAATATCTCTGCAGAGAGTCAGTAAATCCAGTTTGTCAAGCTTGAGGGCGAGTCTTACCTCGAGATCTTCTCTCTCTTATACTTCGCCTCCCAGGCTCGCTTCTGCTTTTGAGCCTCCGCCACAGCTTTGGTCTGCTCGAGTGCTAAAGCAGTGGCGTCTCTGGCCTTCTTCTCTGCTTGTGTCTTCTGCACGCGAAGAGAGTTCATCGTATCCTTGGTATCGTCTAATTGTCGCTTTAGGCTCGCAGAGAACCCCTGCTCCTCCTCTACCTTTGCCTTCCAATGGAGAACGGTAGCTTCTGCCTTGCTGACCTTGTCGTTTGCAGCGATAATGAAGTCCTTGAATTCTGCCCTGTCCTCTGCGAGCTCGTTCTCGAGTTTGACAATCTTGTCGAAGTCAACAGGCTTGCCGAGGCCACTGTCGTTTGCTTGAGCGACAATGTCTAACTTGCGCTGCATAGTCGCGACCTCATCTCGAAGCTTGGCAACTTCATGCTGCAGGTTGGCTTTGTCTTCTTCCAGATTCAGTCTGTCGCTGCTGAGAGTGGCGATGTTGCTCTTAAGCTTGGATATGAATGCGTCCGTAGGAGTGGCCATGTTGATGAATGTTCTTGCTGTTCGAAGCGCCGTTAGATGTATGACCGTTGCCAAGTGGCAGACACCGCTGTCGAAAACTAAAATGGTCTTGTTAGATGCTTCGACAGCGCTGTACTTCACCTGCATGAAGCTAGTGCAAAAGACCCACGATCAGAATTGAGTCCATGAACCCATAAGTGAGGTCTGAATGCTTCCATCTTGGTGGCCGATGCTGCAGGACCTTAAGCAGATGTTGCAAATTCGAGCTCACTTCGAAAAAGTAAGAGCGTAAAGAGTGCAAATCGTCCGTCTGTCCCATGAAAATTGGTGCAATATAGGCATATAGAATGGGAACGCTCGCTAATCTGCAACTCACTTCAAAGCGCAAGGTTGTAGGTATAATCATCCTCCATGTTCTGGCTGATCCATAGCACGGCCGAGCTGCGTTCACATTAGCATCCCCCTCAACCTCTAGTTCTGGACATCACTCACCTCAGCATAACCAGCGCATTGCTCACTAGGTTCGCCACACCAAACCAAAGCACCATACCTTGCGCTCCAGCCGTAACATACTTCAACACCATGATTGTCACACCTCCAGCCAAACCTCCAGCCATAGCCGCAAAGCCCAAGAACAGCACAACTCTTGCCTTCCATGCCACTCCATCACCCGAGTATGCCCATGTGTCTCCTGAAAGTCTTGACTTATCGATGCTATTGATGACGACCATTCCCAGGAACGAGAATATGCCTGGGATCCAGTCGACAAAGTTTAGGTGCAGGTCTGAGCCATTTAGGCGCCCGTTGCTGTAGACTGAGGCATCGATTAGGACGAAGAGGGCTATACAGAACTGGACAAAGGTCAGTATGGCTCGAAGGAAGCTGAGATGTTTCGTGGTGTCGTACCAATGCGCCGGATAGGTAGACGCCTGCTGATCTGGTGTTGGCGCTGTTAAGCCATTCGGGGCGAGGAAAGCGGTAGCGAAAGAGTCGATGACCGTCGATATCAGACATGATCGTATTGTTCCCCGGGCAAGAGTCCTTGATTGTCGATCCGGTAGTACTAGAGCTAGGTCGCGTGAGAGGTTTCTTGCTGCTGCTTGAAGCCTGCGAGAGCTTGCGAGAGGAAGTGACGCTGGGGTCCTGCTCGGAGCTCGGCAAAAGATGCCCTCCGTCCACCGCGCACTACTTCACTTTCAAGACTTCCAGAATCCTTGCACACTTTCACATGTCTCGTGCGTAACCACGTGTTGAAGATCCACTTCGCAAGAAAGAGCCGAGGCACCATGCATAGACGTTGACACTTTTCTAAACTTCCTTATCCTTTCTTCACTATCTTCACTCTCATGCGATGGCGTTCTCATGGTACCCAGGCTCCTGCACCACAACTTACACCCACAGCGAAGAACCCTTACTTCTTCAGACCCGGGATGGACTGAAAAGAGCGCTTCCCGAAATTTGCAAAGATGTGATTCCACCTTGCACTCTCAATCCATTCCTCTTCAATGGTCATTTGCAAACTGCGTGGACGGCGGTGAAGGCCGCTGGTCCGGCGATCCACTACAAACGACGAGTCTTTGAGCAAGAAGACGAGGGTTTCAAAGGCCACTTCACGGTAGATTTTGTCGTGAAGCCTCCTGACGAGTCTACCAAGACTTCCGCTGAGGATGGTGGGCCCGAAGACGTCGGTCTCCGAGACGACCCTGTTGGAGTAGGGCATACTTCGCTCCCACCTAGGACGACGTACTTCACGAACGAGGAATTCAAGGATCTTGGATCTGATGATACGAAGCCATTACTTGTTACGTTGCACGGCTTATCTGGTGGGTCTTATGAGACGTACCTCCGACATGTTCTGGAACCGCTTGTGAGATACTCGTCCGCTGGAGATAAGGCTGGTGGGATTTCTGGTGGCGAATGGGAGGCTCTGGTCGTCAACTCGAGAGGTTGTGCGGGCAGTAAAATTACGACGAGTATTCTCTACAATGCTCGCGCGACGTGGGATGTGAGGCAAGTTGTCAAGTGGGCGAGAAAGACTTGGCCGAAGCGACCAATCTTTGGAATTGGATATTCGCTAGGCGCTAATATACTCACGAATGTAGGTAGAGTACAAATCAAGAGTATGAGATTGAAGTCAATGCTGAGAATTTTCTTTCTTGTCTAGTACATCGGCGAAGAAGGATCAGATTGCCTCTTAAGCTCAGCTGTGGTAGTCTCCAACCCGTGGAAGCTGGAGATCAGTAATACAATGCTCCAGCGAACATGGATTGGATTGAATGTTTACAGCAAAGCCATGGGTCGCAATATGCTCAGACTCTTCGACACGCATGCCGAGCAGGTCACAAAAAACAAGGCCATCAAGACCGAGGAGATTCACAAGCTCAAGTATCTCCATGAGTTCGATCGCGCAGTCCAATGCGCAAGCTGGGGCTATCCGACTGAAGGCGCATATTATCGAGATGCCAGTAGTGCTGATAGCGTGCTGGCGATCCGCATTCCAGTTCTGGCAGTGCATGCAACAGATGATCCAATTGCAAACGATGCGGCTGTCCCGTACGAGGAGATCCGACAGAATCCATATGTGGTAATGTGCGCAACCAATGGAGGTGGCCACCTGAGTTGGTTTGAGCTGGGCGGTGGAAGATGGCATATGAAGCCTGCCGTTGGCTTCCTGAATGCGATGAGAGATATCGACTTCGGCAAGACTGATGCGCCTGAGCTTTGGGACCAGATAGGTTCGCACGGTGGCCATCAGACGCCTTTTACCTTCTCGCCCATGCGGAGAAAGTCGCATCGACCCGGCAGCGAGCAGTAGTCCATACCTCTTAACTTGTCGATGCATAGCGCGGCGTTGGTATAGAAACCAGGATACATCGTAGAATGTACAGCATATAGAAGAGCCTCAACCAAAGCTCACACGTTTCTTCTTGCTCTTCTTTGCCGCCTCGTTGGGCTTTGCTCCATCTTGCGCCGCAACTGCATCTCCGTCCGATCTCCTTCTCTTCTTGCTGTTCTTGATATCTTGTTTGCGATCGTCCATTCTCTGCTTCTTCTCTCCAGCGCGCTTCTCCGCCTCCAGCCTCCTCGCTTCTCTTACTTCCTCCATCTGTCTCGCGCGCATCATTTTGCTTTCAATGTTGCCTTCTTTCTCGGCCATAACCATGGCCATGATCGCATTCATGCTCTCCTTGTCGTCAACGAAATTCTTGCCCTTCTTGGCATTTGGAGGTTTCTGAACACCAGCTGGTCGGATTCCATTGAGCTGAGGCACTTTCAGCTCTTTCTCGGTATATCGCTTGTGTGGTGGTAGCTTTTTCTTGTCTTTAGTATTTGGCTTTGGTTTGTGTTCTGTAGGTTTTGGCTTGGGCCCGCTTTTGCTCTTTGGCTTCGACGATCCAGATGCTGCAGGCTTCGCAGAGCGCTTGCCTGCGCTCTTCCCTTTCGCAACCGGAGCCATGATCGTGGAAGACGGAGGATGTGAAATCGAGCTCGAAATCTAGGATTGCAGGGTCGGCAAAAATTCATGTTGATCTCCGACGGAGCTGTCCCCGCGCGAATCAGACGCGTCTCGCGAAGGCAGGAGCGCGTGAGCCAACGACACCTCCCATTCCTGAGACAGGTTCTATGTACGAGGCTGAGATATGTCTAATGAGGCAGTCTTGATATGGACGAGATAGGGTAGCATGTATCACGCTCTGGTAGTATCGCGAACATGCCTTACCAGGGTCCGGGAGGCTACGTGCCTCCTCCGGGATACATGCAATATCAGCAGCAGCACAATGGGCAGGCACGACCGCAGCAGGCATACGCGACTCAAGGCCACACTCAGTATATGACGCCTCAACAGTACAACACTCAGAGTCCTCAGCCTTTCTACCAAACACCGCAATACCAGCAGCAAACGCCGTATCTGTCGCCACCTTCACAGCAGATTAGTCTACCACAAGCACCGTATTCGCCGGATCCATTGCAGTATTACCAGCAGCCACCGCGTCCTCGCCAGACGCCACCTCAAGGACTTCATCCCCATCAAAGACAACAATTTCCGCAACAGCCGGCACAAACACCACAGGCTCCTCCGAGGCAAGCTGTTCCGCAACCGCAATGGAACAATCCACTTCCCCAGGGCTATGAGGCATCGATCCAGTCTCACTCTCAATCTCTAAACAGGAATAAACCTCATCCACCTCCTCAGCAGAGAAGTCATCTCGCGCAGCAACCCCAACGGCCTCCGTCCCAGTCTGCACAAGTGCAACGCCCGACATCACAGTCTTCTCAGTATCGACCCCAGATTCCAGTAGATGTTAGGAGGCCCTCGCCTGTATATCATCAGGCTCAGGTCCAACTACCTCAGCAATCTACTCAGCAGAGGCCGGCGGGACCTGGACCATCTCAGCCAATCCAACAGCCGAGACCAGTCTCACAACGGCCTGAAACGCAAGTCACTCGAGCGCCACAAGTGAATCGGCCAGCTCAGGCCTCGCCTTTGTCAAGTAATGCTTCATCTGGCACTGCAGCTGTGAAAGGACGAGTAGTGCAGCCCCATATTCCGGTACAACGCGCGCCGTCTCCAGATCAAATTAAATACGAAGAAGAAGACGCAATGGCGCCAGCACCTAAGCGAAGACGATCGAACGAGGGAATAGCGCTTCCAGCTTGCGATACAACGCCGCAACCTCAGAATGTTGTGAATGAGCATCACACTAAGCAAGTGCCGCCACGGCCACAGCATCAGGTTCTAACAGCGCAGTCGAAACGACCACCTCCATCATCCTCTCCTCTGACGGATCTGATATCGTCTCAAGTGCCATCCACTCTGACGCCTACTTCTCACTTGAACTATCACTCAATCTTGCTTTCCCTCTCCGACGAGTACATTAAGGCTGCATATTCAATGAGTTGTTCTCTCGCAGGCGCGGACGTGTCAGTCGAGGCCCTCGAGGAATACCAAAATCTGCTCGCCACGGGCATGAATTGTCTGGATACTGTACTTAAGAACTACTCTATCCCAGACAAGCGCAAAGAAGCACGCGTACGCCTTCGCCTGGCCAGCCTTCTTTTTGAGGAGACTGACAATGATTGGGAAGCGGAGGAGACTTTGAGTAAGGGCATTCCTGTTTGTGAGCGTGCTAGGCTGTCTGATCTCAAGTATGCTATGCAGCACCTTCAGGCAAGGATTGTGTTCCAGAGCGGCAAGCACAAGGCAGCCATGACTATGGTCGACAAATGGGTTGTCGAGGCAGAGAAGCTTCAGTCCTCGCATTGGATCTACGCCTTTCGCTTCCTCCGCGTGTCCTTTGCACTGCTGGTCCCGGACAGCCAGCGCGAGACCACAGCCATGGTAAGAAATCTCGCAGCCATTGCTGAGGTAGCTTCTCGCAACTACCACCATGCCGTGGAAATTGTGGCCGCCACACTCGAAGCCATGGTACATCTTAAATCTCGACATGCTGATAGCATTGATCTGGCCTTGCGTGCATTGGCTGCGGCCAGAACATACCAGCTCACTCCCGCAATGACCTCGATGCCGCAGATCAGGGCTTTGCTAGACTGTATCGATTTGGCCTGCACGCTAGGACGTTTCAACTATGAAATGTCTCAGAAGAAGATGAATGAGATGCAAGAGAATATGGACGCGATCACTCGCGACCCTTACTGGAGCACGGACGGTGCCCTCCATGTACCTCTCGGCGTCAAGAGGGACATCGACATGGATGCAGAGACCGGCGGCATCATGAGACAGACCAAGGATGGCGAGGTAACGCTCCATTTCTCGTGGTTGACAAAGATGCAGATGTACTCTTTTGGCTTCCTACTCAGTGGACTTGCGGTCACAAACAAAACTGCCGGCAATGAGCAAAAAGCAGAAACGTTCTTGGGCGAAGGCATTAAGTTGAGCAAGCTTAAGCTGGACTTGGCTCCTCAGTCGCTGTCTGCGGTGTGCACCAAATACCAGAACCAGCTACAACTCAGAATCATGTGTCGTCTATATGTCGTGTTTGCTTGTTGCGGACGCTCAGACTGGGACGTTGCACGAAAAGGCCTCGAGGCCTTGCGAAGAGATCTCGCTGAGTTTGGAGCGCAGCCCGATCTGCATCTGACAACGTTGATGGCGTATCTGGAAGCACTCTGCAAGCATGGCCTGGGCGATCTGCAAGGGGCTCTTCTTCTCTACCGTGGTGCAGATCTGACCTTTGTTCCTGAGCCCGGTGCGAAGCCAGGTTCGACAAGCGTAGACCCTATCAAGGTGCTCGCTGCTGCAAACAGCATTTTGATCATGCGTGGGTCTGGCCGAGACGATGAGGCCGACGAACTGCTGCAAAGCATCGAACCTTTCTGCGTCGTCGTTTCTAACAGTTCCGGCAACCAGCATGGAAGCAAAGCGATGGAAGCAGCGTTTTTCATTATCAAGGCGACATCGTTGCCTAGCGCGACAGACAGCGCCATCCTCACAACGAAAGGCTTCCTCCAACGCGCGGTAGGTGCGGCCAAAGCAATCGGCAACAGTCAGCTGCTATGCATGGTCATGAACATCATGACAGATGCATTTTTCCACAACATTGTTGGCGACCAGGCCGAGAAATCGGCAAAAGCTGGACGTACGCTCGCACTCAAATCTCAAGACAAGCTCTGGACCGCAGTTGCAGACGGAATGTACGCTGAAACCCTGGAGAGATGCGGTAAAAAGGCGGACGCCCAGCAGATACGATGGGAAGCGCACGAGTCTCTGCAGCGGCTACCTCAGTCTTTGAAGGCGGCTTTGCCAACAGACGGCATGAAATATTAGGCCCTCTCTGATGGGTGATGAAAGAACACAAGACCGAGTGGCTGAGGTGTGTGAATACTATGTACAGGAACTATTGCTAATATGGCTTACGAAGCGAGGTGTTGGGGAGTGATACCATTTGCTGCGCTGCTGACATGTAGCTCAATACGAGTCTCACCATGTTTGATCATTATGAACAGACTATTTTGTACCTTATCTCTGCCTAGCGATCATTGGACTGTGATCCGGGAAATGCTTCGTTGCTCGGCTGCAGTATCCAGAGTGCGAGTTGCATCGGGTTCCTGCAGTTCTTGTACTCCCATCCGACATGCATCAAACGAGTTCGGTATCCGCTTGGCAGATCAAACGGCTTCGAGATCGCCCTTTCACAAGCTCTCTCGACGAGCTCGTCCAGGAATTGTCCAAAAGCCAAAGTGATTGCGCAGAATATGCTTTAGCACGTTGTCTCTCACTTCGGCTTCGCTCGTCTTTTGAGCACTGCTGGAAGATGTATCTCTGGCTTTCTATGCATATTCGAGACGGAGCCAGCCAAAGTCCTTCTCTGTCTATTAGGCCCTTTGTCCCATTCATCACTTCGCATACATCTTCTGGTGGCAGCTTCGACCAGACGACTCTCCATCTTCGCGCTCTCCTGGAGAACCGGAAGCACCAGCCCTCCTTAAGGAAGTAACATGGCCTACCATGCTCAGTTTCACACCCGACTGCTGCAGCAAGTCAACGAGATGAACTCACGCAATCTCGAGCTGCAGTCACTGCTCGCACAAAAAGACGATGAGCTCACACAGGTCAATGCTCGTCTCCAAAATGCGCTAACATCTGGCTCTGGAGGAGTAAGCGGTCGACGACCCAGCACGAGCGCGTTGCAACGACAGAATGCAGATCTCAAGAATGAATTACTGAGCGCAGAGACAGCTGCGGCCACTGCTGAAGACAACTTGAAGACTCTTGCTCAAAAATTTGCCGAAATCGAGTCAGATCTTAGGAGGCAAATCTTGGACCTGCAGGGCGATGTACGAAAACGTGATGATCTCTTGAGAGAAGTGGCGGAATCTTGCGAGCCTTCATATCGAGCGGACTCTGGGTACAGCTCACCGGCACCTGGAATGACACCAACCGAGCAGAATGAGCTGAAGCGCCTTCGCACAGCGTTCGCATCTCTCCAGAAGCAATTCCAGGCCGAGAAGAAAGAAAACGCCAGACTCCGGAACTTTCCTGAGTGCTCTGGGGAAAAGCTCAGACATATTGAAGAAGACCAGGATGATGAGGAGTCTGTTCCGCATGTCAAGAGGGAGAGGCAACCTTCCATTTCTGCTGCTGCTCAGATGAGACCAGTGCCGCCGCCATCGCCACCGATGCTCCCTCTGCCGGATGTCCATCCTCGTGAGGTCAGGTCTGCAACTCCTGCTGACACAATTCGTGTCCAACATCGACCAAGTCAAAGCCAGACTATCCCTTTGAAACGGAAATCTCCTTCAAAGTCTTCGGTGTCTTCTCACTCACCAAGATACGGCAAAAGAGCAAGCAGGGACGACTCGCTTGAGGCTTCTGTGCCGATCAAACGCCAAACACCGTCAAAGGGCTCCGCATCTTCTCAATCACCCAAGTCTGCTAAGAGTAAGCAGAGTCGCAGCCCTTCTGTTGATTCCTCAAGCTCATCAGAGTCAGAAGACGGCCACGAGAACGATGACGATGAAGACGATGATGCAGAGGATCTCAACAACGACAAAGACTTCACCTTGAAGGAAGAATCAGACGCGGAAGATGTCCCGATCAAGCGTCCTCGCCTAACATGCACCGACTTCCCAGTCAAAGACAAGTTCGAGTTCCAAGCCGTCACCTCTCACCTTGCAGATGGCGACATCGAAGCTTTCGACTCTCAAGAACAGCTCAAAGACGAATGCGATGAGCTGTGGGAGCGGATCCAGAGATGCTATGATGCTTGGGAGGAGGCGAAAGGTGAGGCATGGGAATTCGAGTTTGAGAAAGCTCAGTACAGACCGACCCTCCCTCCTTGTGTTACGACGAAGTTGACGAGCAAGACTGGTAGGATGAGTTGGTATCCAGGAGGCGAGGGGAAGTTTGCTTGCAAGAAGTGTGTGGACGAGGGAAAGCCTTGTTTCACGTGGAATGGTGAGGAGTTTTGGTTGTTGCCATTGAGGGAGGAGGATAGGAAGTTTCCTGTGAAGGAGGGGCTGGAGATTCGGTATTGGTTGAATGTCGAGTAGAGGGTTGTCGAGCTTCTGCAGTGTGTGGTCTCATCTCCAAAACCGTTTTGGGCAACTTAAGGCACTACTGATCGTCAAAGGTTACTTGTACTGTTGTACATCTGAAGTAAAGTACATGGGTAAGGTATAGCTCAAACGTCATCTCAGAGACGTCGGGCCGAGCACCATTTCCAATGCCTCGCCTATCGATCAGCAATTCCACATGCTGTATTGAAGCATCTGACACTTCAACGCAAGTCTCGCGACTCGAACAAAATCAAAACACTTACCTAACTTCTCAATCATCAGGCTCACCAAGCAATCCTCCTTCCCTCCACGCAACCATGGCCCTCTCATTCCTCCGAGCTCCTCACCCACCCAAACTCCACCAGGCAGACAAAGACCTAACAATCTACGAAAACAACACCTCCTCAGTCCAATACCACAGCAAAGGTTCAAAATACATGATGACCCACACAATTCCTCCCACAGACCCTAAAGAAGGCCCATCAATTATTCAACCACCATTCCACTACCACATCTATCAAGTATGTATAAGCTACACCATCTGGCCAGCATTCGGAGAACCAATCATGAATGAACAGCTCCGCTCTACAGATCGAGCGGCGGTCGGCACGTTGCAGACAGTGTTTTAGTCTCAAGCATCGAGCGCGGAGCGCTTGTGTTGTTGTCTTCACCGAGTAGCAAAGATCTAAGCAATTATTCATTGCCGCAGACTCTCCGCGGCCTGGCCAGCTCCCAATCACCGCTAATTCATCTTTAGACCGAGCACTTCCAAGTCCTATCCGGAACAGCAAACCTTTTCTTCGGCTTGGACACAAAACCCACTATTATTCTCTCTTCGAAGCCTGGAAGCAAGACTTCTGCTACATTAGGTCCGAAGAGATATCATCGTTTCGAAAACGCGAGCAAAACAGAAACTTTGAAGATCAATATTCAACTTGACCCCGAGGATTACGAAAATGAACAACGCTTCTTTCGAAACTTTTTCGGGTGAGCCACCACCTACCTTTCCCCTTACCTTTTTGTTTTGTCTCGCTCGCTAACGCTCGCTCGTGACAGATATCTCAACGACTGCAAACGCGCCAAAGTTTCTCCAAGTATATTCCAACTCTTTGTATTCCTACATTCTGCAGATACACCTCTTGCGATTCCTTTGCCGGGGTTTCTTCCTTTCGCGGAATTGTTGGGTGTTTATTTGAGTTGGGTGCTTTTGATTGCGGTTGCGTATGTGGGAAGGTTTGCGTTGGGGTATAAGCAGAGTTATCCGGAGTATTATAGTGGTGTGAAGGGAAGGTAGAATGGAGACTTGCGATATGCCAAGAGGATGTTTCTGTTGCGAGTCAGGGACGAGTGTTAATTGGTGCTTGAGTTCTGTACGCTAGTCCGGGTTTTTCCGCGTAAAACTATGCCCCGCGCATAGAAACTGGTGGGGGTTAACGTCA
The DNA here is from genome assembly GCA_013365205.1 of Pseudocercospora cruenta. NCBI lineage: Eukaryota > Fungi > Ascomycota > Dothideomycetes > Mycosphaerellales > Mycosphaerellaceae > Pseudocercospora > Pseudocercospora cruenta. Next base: position 77,551 of record JAASFE010006150.1, read on the forward strand.
TCACAATACCCTTGTCGCACATGATTGTAGGGTTGGCGACCGCATCGAGGGACTGCAATCAAAACATCGCAAATCTCATTTCATCTTAGTGTCTCTCTACTTCTACACCATCGATCATTTCATAGCATACAGCAGTCGCCTGATGCCTCCATTTTGATGTTGTGCCATACTCGAAACAAAACCTGCATTGCGCAGACCGTGTGCGCAAACCTCCCTCACCGCCGTGAAGCGACCCGAAACGCCGTCGAAATGCGATGAAGAAACACGCCCAAGGGGAATCGTTGGCCGCCATGTTAACCAACGCTGTCGCTATGCAGTAGTGGGAATCCGAATCGACACAGAACGGAACGCGAAAGGACGATCATCGTATGAATGTTCTCTAACATATACGCGGCAATGCGCTCGTGCTGGATGTATGCGCTTCACATTTAGAAGCGTGGGCGCTTCCAGTAGTATTGCTGTGAAGCATGTCAGTCAATGTTTGAAGATGATGTCGATGCTCGGGACATACCTTGTGCTGCTTTCGAGCAGCGCGGATGCTGGTTTTGCCCAGACTTTGCGTCACTGTGTCACGACGGTTGACATCTGTGTCCATCTCGGGGACGTAGTAAAATTCGCTCTCGAGCAGCTTTCCGGCAGCATCTTTGCCTTCACGGCTGATCTCGCCAACGCATGGAATGTCGTCCAGCAGAGTCTTGAGCTCTCCAGCAGTGAGCACTTTCTGGCTCTCATTATCAGAAGGCTTGGCCATGGCACCTCGCAGCTCTGCAGGCAGGTTGCTGTGGATGGTCGACAGTGGCAGCGAATGAATCCGCGAGAATGCTAGCTGGTTGATGACATGGTTCTTGACTGGACTCAGATTGAGCGCTGGGGCGGAGAAGCTGCGCGCTGGTGAAGCCATGGCCTTGAGTGGCTTACGTTTACGCTCAGGCGAGGTCGACTGGAAAGATTCAAAGCGTGACATGAGGTTGTCGCCGAATGGTCCAAACGAGTGAACGATGGGATCGTTCTCTTCATCATGCTCGGAGAACTCTTCCTGCTCAGATGCAAAGCTGGCAAATGACTTTTGCAAGTCCTTCGGCGCGGACACGACACGCTTGGGTGTTGGTGTGGTCTCGCGGTCACAGCTAGGTGCCTCTGGTTCTGGCGTTGGGTCATGAGGAGCGTCCTCCTCAGAGTCATGGTCCTGATACACTTGTACTGGCTCGTTAGAATCGGCGCGGAATGTGGACGTGAAAGTGTCGTTCACGTTGAAGTGGAGGCCGTTCAGACCTGGCGATGGTGATACTGGAGATGCAGGTTGCGGCGGCAGCATGACGGGAGGACTAGATCCAAATTGGGCGGCTGGGACACGTCGTATACGTGATGGTGATTCCTGGGCCCATGGTGACCTCGACTCCACTGACGGCGGATCCTGCGAGTCCTCCTTCGGCCACACAAGCATGACACGCGTATCTTGCACGTCGACGATAATTTGTGCCTCAGGTCTGCCCGACACGAACGTATCACCCTTCGCCAAATCTCTGATCTCTCCACGGCAGTGTATCTTTGCTCCATTCCAACCCATGCATTCAACTTCCACCTTTCCTTGCGGATATAATTCATCTGGGAGAAAATAGGTTGCACGCACATGGACGCGTGAAATATGGCGATTGGCAGACAGCTGGTAGTCTGAAGAATTGCTTGATCGTCCCATAAGGACAGGCTCGCCATTACGCGGGAGGTTGAGTGATGGCACGTCGCCCAATGGAGCGCGTTCTGAAAGAGCTGACACGGTACGCGGTAGTCCGGGACGCGTCAGACGCGCTGGCGGCGAGGAGGGCAGAATACCAGTTGAAGATGTTGGTACTGGAGTGGGATAATACTTTCGATCATCCAATGTCTCGTCAAACTTGCGTTTGGCCGGACGTGGGAGACCGGGTGAGCTTGAGAAGGGAGAGAATGGCTCGAACGCCGGTAGAAGAGATGGACGCGGCTTTGGGGCTTCATTCGGCTCTTTGGATGGCAATGCCTGTTTGCCAGTATCCGGTAGGTTGTCCATGATGTATGCAGACTGTAGGGACGCGAGACCTCGTCACGTCGAACGTGCAGATGCTGCAGATTTTCGAGGCTGAGGTGCGTCGTGCCCCGCCTGATATTGACGTGTAGAGGCGTGTAGATGTGTTTGTAGTGAGTGACTAGTGGTTAGACGTGATGTCCATCGTACACAGATATGAGAAGAGGGCGTAGAGAGGAGGTAGAAGGCCTGTCGTCGGCGGCCGTGGTGAAGAATGCAGGATTCAATCCAGAGTTGAAGTGGAAGCTTTGGTCCACACGAGACGCGCTGGCGCTATGACCTTCGTGCAAAGCGAGGTTTAAGCGATCCTCGGCGGCATCAACGGTCACCAGAAACACTTTTGCATGCTCAACATGCTGGGTCGGTTCCTTCAGATTGAACGCAAAAGATATGCTCTCTTCAAATAGTCATATACTTCACGAAAATGCCCCCAAAACACGCTCGTGGTCACTTTCTCGAGAGGCTCGTTCAAAATACCGAGCATTGACTTAAACTTTCATGTGTGGGCGTCTGCGTCACGGCGTCCTGCTTCATTCGTGGCTGGGAAACGCATCTTCCAACGACACGGTCTTCTCGCGTGCATTGGCTCGATGTTCCTTTCACTCGCGAACGCGCAGATAGCGGTCAATAATGGCTGCTGTGCCTGAGTAGATTCGGTCTGCTTCGAATGCTGTTTCTGGCCGCCGGGCGGCTGCATCTTCGTTGCATCTTCGTCCACATAACGGTCTGCTGCATTCGGTGCCTGGACTGTGTAACCGTCGTACTGTGACACGGATGACGGGCTGGCGGCTGCCTGTTTGAGACTTCTTGTCTGGCATGTGGCATTGGCTGTCGCTTACTTTTCGGTACGTACTTCGATGGCTGAAACATATCTTGACCAGCTATGACCTGGCAAGGCCGAACACGAGACATTGTAGGCAGCTTGTCAAACCTGGCATTGATCGTGGTCGGCCTGAAAATATGCATTGGCAAGTTGCAGAAGAGCAAAGCTGGGTTCTCGAAAGACGTGAGGTCCAAAGCACGAACGCACCTTACGCATGAAATTGATCACTTCTTGCCATGAGTGGAACAGACTCCACTGCTCTCGAACTGGATGGCAGCCATGTGCGAGTAGGCATTTCCAGGTCAATCTCAGATGCCCGGAACGATTGACTTGCAGCTTGGTGACAAGTTGTGGTCTCTTGCCAGCAAATCTTCATTGGTAAAGGAAGGCTATATTCCTGGCACTCCGTCCCTTGAAAGCTTCCTTTCCATGTCACCATAATCTCAGAAACCATGACTGTTTACCGCTGGCTCCGCCGGACTCAAGTCTTACAAGAGGTGTCTCTGCTTCAGCTGTCACTCGATGCGCCGCCTTCCACCATTCCAGCAACTACAGCTCTGCTTCGGCCAAGTTCGCCTGAAAGTTTGCGTCAATAAAGGGCACGTTTGCATCTGTAATGGAAATCAGTTGCTTCCTCTATGGACAAGAGCAGAAACACTTACCACCTCAGTCCTTATCGGCAAGCGCACTCTGAGCTACAGTCGGAAGCTCATCCCAAGCGATAAGAGGCTGTGTGCCTCCAACCGTACTCGTAAAGCCTAGGGAATGATCAAGAATTGCATAAGCAGTATAATACTGGATCAGTGGATGATTGCCACTAAGATCGGGATCTGTCGAGGTGACATAGTCTCCATGATACGATGCAGCAACTCCGAGTAATGTGGCGTCCTCTGTGGCATCAGAAAGCCAGACGACAACATCTTCCCAGTCGTATCGATGCCCGACGCCGACCAGAGATTCTAACCACGATGGCTCGTCTTTTGGAAAGTACCAGCTGTACATTATGGCGTAAGCGTCGTTGTAAGACTCTGCCCGGGCGTACACTTGACCAGTACTGGAATCACAGTCACCACTCGGATCTCCTGTTGGAGAGAGCCCGGCGCTTTTTGAAGTGTCAGTAAGTCGAAGATTCCGGCTCAATAGAGCTCTGACCTGGTACTGCCATCCTCGTCAACTGCTGGAAATGGCACGCAGCCATCCACGACATAAAGGTAAGGCTGCCATTTCACCATTAAGGTCCCCTCAGTCGTATCTGGCACCGTTTGCGCGAAGCCGACTACGGCATCCGAATCAATATCCGCTCTTCGCACAAGAGGACCTGCAAACGCCTCGATGGCAAATGAGAGAAGAAAAGATGTTGCTAGCATGTCTGTCAAAGTCAATGAGGGTCGGACTGATGCAGTCTCATGTCACGCCTCAATATCGCACGCCAGAAGACATCTTATAGTCCAGATCTTTAGTATCAAAAAAGGGCATAAGATCACTACCGCCGACTTGCAGGTCCCATATATTACTACGCGCAATCGCTCACCCAGGCCGTGCTGTAACGATCAGCTGCCATTGGCTTCAACAAGAACTGGCAGCGTACGCGAGACCTCTTAGGCTCCGTGATCATTGCGCCTATTGAGCACGTGCTGGCAAGAGCTTAGGAGGTTCGGCAAAAGCTTGTCGCTTCGAGTCTGCAATATATCGACTGCTGGAACGTCGGCACAAATGGACGGGGGTCTGCTTGGGAGAGCGGACATGTTACCCAAAAAGGAAAGAACGGTAGTCATGATAAGTTAGGAACGCTCCAGCGTCGATAAATTAGATGGGCAGTATGGAGGGACCTAACGAAATCGACCCAAGCATGCGAGGAGGGAAAGATGCCAAAGTAGCTCTGCAGCAGCATCGATAGTAGCTTTGGTGTAAACTCGTCTCAACGCCGGATCCTGCACGAATTTATGCCTTCTTGGGAAATGGACTCTCCTTTTCAAGCCACGCTTCAAAATCCATCAAACCAGGATAAAGCTTCCTCAATTTAGGAATATCAGCCTTGTACCCATCACTCCCAAACCAATCCAGCATGACTCCCATCTCATTCACCAACTTCTTCAACAACGTTCCAAAAACCCAAAACGTCGGCTGCACACTCGCACCCGTCTTCCTCTCTATCTTCTCACAAAGCTGAGCAACAGTCTGCTCCTCACCCGCAAGTCCCAGTGCCTTACGATCCCACTCCTGAGGATTCTCAAACACAATCTTCGCAAAAGCCCCAATATCCGAACTCGCAACCCACTGCAACGGCTTGTTTCCCAGGGTATCCCTCATCGCAGCCAAAAACACCTTAGCCGGAAACCCAGGAGCAAGATTATCCATAAATGCAGTAGGTCTCAAAATCGTCCACGCCATCTCGTTTCCAGAATTTTCCTTCAGATAATGTTCGACTTTATATTTCGTCTGGAAATGTGGGACTGTAGTTTCGATGTCCCAACTCTGTTCATCACCTCCTCGTTCGATACTACTGTATATAAAGCATTTGACTCCGTGTTTCTTGGCTTCGTTGATCATGTCACAGCCTTGTTTGACTTCGGATGCGCCTGCTACTTGGACGCTGAAGACGCCCCAAATCGGGGAGCCGGTGGTGACTTGAGGGCGGAATTGAAGAGGGCTGGGACATCGTTTTGGTCTCCTTGGACGAGTTTGATGTTTGTGCCTTTGTTGGCTAGGGCTTGGGCGCTGGCTGAAGAGGTGTTGCGGGTTAGGGCGAGGAGGGTAAAGGATGGGTCGTTAAGGAGGTGTTTGATGACGCCGCCGCCTTGTTTGCCAGTGGCTCCTGTGATTAGGATGTTTTTGGACATGGTGGTTGTTGTGAGAGTGATGGAGAGGATGGAGATGAGGAAGAGAAGGAGAGATCTGGTTGTTCACTTAGCTGGACTTTAGAGACGCTGGTCTGAGTGGAGCCCGCTGAATCCATCAACGTCTTTCATGCTGGATTGTCAGTGCTGGACGCATCGATCATCTATCGTTGATTGTGTTTCCGAAAGTATGGTCGCTGGTGACGTTGATCAATATCGGACTGGGGAGCCGAGCAGCTTCGAGCATGGCCGTGCGAAGTTCTGGGCATCGTCGTCTTCAGCCAGGAGCGCTTTGCTTCACGTTCTCTTTTCTCATGATCCACACGGACGCTCGCTGTTCCCGCCTCTTATACCGCGGGCATCGTACGAATGCAGAGAGGCACTGGTCTTGAAGTTAAAAGCCACTGTCCAGATGTGAAGCGCTGCACTACTTCTGGTCTGGCTGAGCGTACTCCACTCTATTCCAAGTCGGCCATGGCGACACAAAATCGACAATGCTCACGCACAAGAAGAAGAGACAAGCAATGCAGGTTCAATGGCGAAGGCTGGCGAGCAAGACAGCTTCTCCTCTCGCCAAGCGACTGGGATGCGGCATTTTACCGATACCCGATCCTCTGCCCGTCTCCCTCTATCGCTGAAATGCCGGCCGTGGGATTCACAGCTTTAGCACAAGTTGAATCAATCGACAGACCTATCATTGACTGTTCATGGACAGCTCCACAGAGACACCTATTTCGCAGCCTCAAAGTTCGCCTTCTGGTGATAGCAGACCTGCTAAGCGAGCAAAACGATCTCTCCCGGAAGATGTTCGGAATGGCATTCCAGCCAAGCAGAGCAATGCGTGTGCTAACTGTAGGCGATTGAAAGTCAGATGTGATGTACTGAACCAAGGAAGCAACGAAGACTGCTCCAGATGTACGCGACTGCAACTCACCTGCTTGCGAGAAAGGAAGCAGTGGTCAAATGCTGCCAGTGAGAGCGCCGAGCCTTTGCAGCTCACGATCACGAAGCTGGAAAGAGCTCTTGAAGACATCTTAGAGCGACTAGACATGCCTGCACTGGACCTGTACACATCACCCGCAATTGTGAGTCGATCGATTTGGAGGCCGGCAGGCAGTAGAACAAAGCCATGCACTAATGCCGTGATCGGTCATACCTGATAGGTCCAACCTCGTGCTCCTCCTCAGCAAACAAGACCTAACTCTGAAGAACGCGGCGATGCTATCCGCGCCAGAGATGTGTCGCCAGATCCGATCAGTAACCTGATTGAAGCCACCAGATTGAACGGCCTACGCAGTCAACTCAGATCGGTAAAGCAGAGACGAAAGGGCGGCATGCGAAGAAAGGATCACGATCTCATCTCTGAAGGGCTACTTGGCGCAAACGAGGCAGACGAGTTACTTGAGCTTTTCCAAAGGGACCAAGCACATCACCTGTTCTCTGCCGGCATCTCTTCAAATGCAACAGTGGAGAGTCTTCGTGCCTCGTCGACTGTGCTGTTCACGGCAGTCATGCTGGTGGCTGCACTATTAGTGCCAGGAAAGGAGGCGCTGCATGAAAACATCCACAGCCACTTCATGGGCGTGGTGTCATCAGTGATGTGGGATCGCTTCCATACTCTGGACGACATCCGAGGACTTGTGATTGCGGCCTTCTGGCAGCCCTACCTGTCTTGGAAGCTATCAGGTCTTTCCATCCGTATGGCCACCGAGCTGAATCTGCATCATGCTTTCTACACAGCATTCTCCGATCCAGACTCCAGCGACGAACAGCGGCGTGACTGCATAGAAAAGACCAGGCTGTGGTATCTACTATACGTCCTCGACCATCAATTTTCGATCGCCTACGGGAGACCGCCTTGTATGAATGAGCTCCGTCCAATCAAGGACTTCGATCTACTGCTGAGATCCGAGATTTGCACAGAGTCGGACAGGGCACTGATTGCTCAAGTGACCAATCTTGCAGGGCTTGGGAGAGCGTTCGAGCATTTTGGACTGAATCCGAAACGAGTAATGGACGGGCAAGACTCTTCTGTGCTCAATCATCTGCGATTCACTGACAATATGGTGGCATGGAGAGAACGATGGACTGACCAGACCACTCAAAGCAGCGAGCTATCGAGAAACATCGCCTTGCAATTCCATTTCAGCAACCTGGTCCTGGACAGCATCGTCCTTCGTGGTCGACCTCTCGAGAAGCTGTGCAAACTTCCAAGCAGCCTGCGGCCATTGGCTTTGCACGCAGTGGAATCAGCACACCACGTACTCGAACAATTTCTGTATGATCCAAGGCACTGCGCTGAAATTGTCGGCATGCCGCTCTACCTTCACTCCATGATCGCGTTCGCGGTAGTGTTCTTGCTGAAGATGGCGCACAGGTGGAGCGCGATCGGCATCACCATCAGCCCAGCAGATCGGACCATGCCGCTGATTGAAGCGATCATCTGCCGTCTCCATGCTTGCAAGGCCGGTGCCAATCACATGGTCTTCAGCATGGCAAAAGGCTTCGAACGAATGCTGAAGCAGGTCAGAAGCGTCAAGTTATCCGCAATCCGTCCCTCGCCTATGCGATACTCTCACACTGAGGCTCAATCAACCACAACCACGTCACTCAATGCTTCAGGACTAAATACACACGAGAAAAGACCGCAGAATATGCCCGCAGCTTTTGATGCTTATCCTCCCTACGCTGAAAGCTTTGGCGTAGTCAGGACTGCCACCACTGATGATCTTTCTCCAGGTGAAATGCTGACTTGGGGCTTTCAGGATGAAGAGCTTTGGTCGGTTGGCATGGGTTACGATTTACTGGAACCTGGCGGTCAAGGTCTAGCCAATATGGATTCTCCATTCCAAACACCTGCTTGGTGATCTTGCATGTTGAAATTCTGATCGAACGACTTGCCTTCAATTCCTGAATCAAGTCAGCACTGCCGCCTTTCTGGTTGAGTATCCCCGTTGGAGAAAGGCCATTACCTCATGACCAGGTGAAAGGAAGCTCTAGTCTCGGCATTTGCGATGCCTAAGAGATGGTACCGAATCTGACTTCGCCTCTGCCTGATGTGCAAAGCTTGGCTCGACCACGAACCTGGTTGCAAGGCAGTCTACCCGGCTGACGAGGCACATCAGATCTCGGACGTACGCTGCAAGACAGATTCAGCAAGCGCGATACCTGGAGAAGCAATTGCGTAACAATCGAGATGGCAGGTATTGGAGACTTTTGATCCTCTTTGCGGGGATGTGAGGAGTGGTACCCAGGTACATCTTGCTCGGAAGCAGAGCCTTGACATTGGCGATGACGATGGTCACCATTAGTCGTCTGATAAACCAGTATGCGTCTTGCATGGCAATACAAGAGTTGAGGTGCTGTCTCTGATCTGCGAACATATACAATGGCAACGATAACGACAATCAATCCTGCGGACGAGCCCAGAGCCAAAATTGAGGTCTCGGCATCCGGCTTCCCTCCTGTAGAATTTGATACAACACTCTATGATTTGTTCCTAGAAGGAGACAACGGACCTCTGGAAGACACCTATTGTGTTGTGAAAGCAAATTCCGATCTTCGGTATGGCAAGGTTGTTCCGCTGAACGAAAAGTATATCATACATTCAGCACAAGTAGGCTCTGCAGATGACTTAGCTCACCTTTGTCTGGAGATCAATTGCTATCTGCTTTTGTTCTACGCGGGCAACATGAAAGTCGCCTTCATTGGCTCTGAAGGCGCAACAGACGACAAGACTTTGCACAGGCAAGCTGTAGCAGAGAATGCCAGACGGAGCTTTAGCGTATTGAATGAAGCCCAAAGACCGAGAGTCTCGTAAGCGGGTCAAAAGCGGTTCGCAAAATGAAAACCACTGAAGCTCATCTAGTACGTACGCCAATATCGAGGACTTCATCCAGAATCACGATGGCTCCAACATTCGATGGGCGTTCGCCCTAGACTTTGCTGAACAACTACCCTCTGTCGATCATCCAGAGCTCGTCTACAAGCTCAACAGTAAACGATGGCTGGCCGACTGCAGCTTGAAGAGCGCCAATGACACGATCATCGATTGCCAGATTTCGTGTCCAGAGCATACACGCGAGTCTGGTCTTTGGTATTATGGCGGCAAGGACTGTCGTTTATGCGGCTCCGGTATCGAGACGGAAGTACATCGCATCCGCAGCATTCTTCTCGATCGGCCACCATATGTTCTCAAGCTCACCCAAAGCCTATCCTCAGTCGGCACACTTCTTGTCAAGAACGAAGAGGAACGGAAAGCAGTGGTAGACCAGGCGGAGAAGTACCTTCGAGAACACCTACCGCGTATCACTAGGGAGAATGCACATCTTCGAACGACTAGTTTGATACTGTCAGACTTCATTCCTGGTGAGACAATGGCTTTGAACTTCTTTGTCCGGAAAGATGGATCTGTTGTCTTCTTAGGAGCATGCCATCAATTGTCCACCGGCGAAAGCGGACGTCAAGCAACAGCCATTACATACGCCGAGCAGGAGAAGCTGCAAAAGAAGTATCAGTCTACACTCGACAAAATTGGTCAAGCGCTCCATGAAGAAGGCTACTATGGTCCAGTCGGCGCCGATGTCATGGAGAATCCAGACGACGGCACACTTTTCACGATCGACGCCAATGTGCGGTCTCCGCTCTCTTTTGTTCTTTACCTACTCAGAGGTCATCTGAACGAGAAGCGAGGATTTGCGATGAGTTTGGTCCACGAATGCATCATGCTTACACTTTCGAGAGACAAATTTGAGAAAGAGTTCAACAAGGAAATGCATGGTGCAAGAATAATTCTGATTGGAAGCACGAGGCTTGGCGAGAAGGAGCAATGGGCTCATGGAATGGTTGTTGCTGGTGACAGCCAGGAAGAGATTGATGAGTTGAGTGATCGCATTCTGAAGTTTGAGATTGAAGGTGGTCAGGGCGGTGACTTGAGTGACGCTGCAGCATGAAGTAGCACCATCACTTTACTCTCACTTGCGACATCCATCTTCAATTGATCTGAAAATTGCCGTCGCATGCCTCAGAGTTGGAGATTGATTTACGGCAGTCACGCTCTGTGCCAAGTTCGTTTTTTAACCTACATATCCATCACCATTGTCAATCGCCACACCGAAACGATTGAGTCTTGCAACATGGCGGACAGTGATGCGCAACGAAAACGCAAGTCAGGGAAGCACCTCGAGCAGACCTACAAGCGCCCAAAGTAAGTCAACATGCAAGTGGTAAACAAATATCGGAAGCTGACCTTACTCCAGAATGACATTTGGCGAAACCATTGCAGTCAAAGCAGGACCAGAAGAGGCACGACGTACTTTCGTAATTCACAAGAACCTGCTCCACGGACGCAGCCAGTGGCTTACTTACATGTGTGAGTGGCAGCCAGCCATCAACATTAGCGACCGTCACGATGTAGCGGTGGTTGAAGTATACCTCAACTGGATTTATGATCGGAGCTTGGATTTTCGCGTGATTGAAGCCTTGGGCGACACAAGTCCACAGGACGGACAAGGTCTAATGCTTGACGGCTCCGAGCGTGCTATGTTCAGGCGTATCACAGGCTTCGCTAAGGTACATGCTTTGGGCAATGCGTTGTATGACACCGGCTTCTCAGACACCATCATGGACGTCTTGAGCGACTGCGAGCTGGAGAAGCACTGCAGCATTCTGGTCCATCTCCAAAGAAAGCTCATGGAGATTAGCGCCGCACGGTCCTACCTTTCAATGAGCGCTCGTCTTTCGAAGCCAACACTGTGGGTGACAGATGTCATGAGTGTCAATCTCACCGCTGAGCAGCTGGTAGCAGTGCTTCGAGACGATGCAATGCCTCGGGAAGTCACTGCAGCCTTGATGGACAGCCTTGTTCGTCTGAGGGAAGTCGGCGTAACCAAAGATGGCATTGAAGCCTTCAAGGCTGGCAATAAGTCCAGATATCACATCTAGTCATGAGTGTTCTGCCAGAGTTACTAGAGCGACGTGAACCTCCTCCATACTGCCCAGGCAAAGGTATCTAGTCCCCGTCACAGAGCGCACACGATCTCTGTCGCCGTGATGCACAACTTCGCCGCACATTGGAGCAGTGGGTGACATTTTGCAGACAATACCTCAATTTCAGGCATCTCACACAAAAAGCATACATTGCCAACCTCGTTCTCCTGATGTAGCCTCACTCCTCAACAAAATGAGCTTCTACATAAACCTTCCTGTTTCCTTCCGTGACCATATCAGGATCCAGAAACCTCTTAAGTCGCTCATCTCTACGAAACTGGTAAAGCTTTTCCAATTGCCTATTCTGCGGCATCACCCACAGATCCAATCGCCAGTCTACTCGAACATCATCGAATAAGACTTGTTCCGGCATACCCAGCCTAGTCTTTCTTGTCTCAACCACAAGGGCCTCCACAAGAATTTCTCTCACTGATTTTCCCGAGTCGCGGCTGTTAGGGATGTTAACCAGTACATTCGCAGGCAGCAAAATTCCCTCAAGCTCTGGCGCCTCAAACCTGCTGACGAAACGGACTGCAAGGTGTATGTGTTCAATTTGAAGATTACCAAGTCTTGTTCTCGGTTCGAAGGGCTGGAATGTCATGTTAGGCAGGACTGGGATATCATCTTCCTCTCCTGGCTTATTTCGTGCTTTGTTCATGTGCTCTATGAGTCGATCGTGAAACTCTTTGGGACTACCTCTCCTAAAGGGAAGTCTGTAAGGTCCCTTCAGGTGATCGATATCGAGCCATGGCGGTCTGGTCTCAGGATCGAAGAGGTCTCCGACGGTGTATGGTAGACTACAATCGCCTTCGCAGGATCCGATCAGGAAGCCGTTGATTTCTCGATAGGATATGAGACGTAAACTGTATTCATTAGGGTACAGAGCGGATCTCGGGTATGCTATGAGGAGTGTGTCCACCATCTGCGAATGCTGACTTTTAATGGACGCTGAACGTCGGCCTTCTGTGGCGAACCTGTGGTGCTTGTAGACAGGCACCTCCCATTCGGCAGTTAGAAGGTTTTGGTCGACTTGTCGCTGAGGTTTGATCTTGACTTCTACGTCCAGGAACGTATTGTTCTTCACACCCGGAAGCAAGTCTCGCATATTCTCGAAGCGAAGCTTGCCAATGTCTGTCCTGAAGTTCACGTAGGTGTCTCGGTCATCTCCAAATTCAATACTTGCTTCCATAGCCAACTCGTCCCATGGCTTGTCGAAGTGTCTTTGCCGATAGCTTCTGCACTCATTCTTGATAGCTGTCAAAATTTCTTGCGTAGACGCGTCCAGAGAAATATTCGTGACCAGACTGCCGCTGTAGTGGTCACGATCCACATTTTGCCAATCGATCCGCGTTCGGATATTTATCTCAGGAACAGGTGCCTGGTCAGCCTCGGCACACATATTGGGTGACGATCAGGTCTGCTATTGCGAATCGTTGGCAGATGAAATGCGAGCGGTGGTAATGATATGTGGTCTGTAGATAAGTAGACGTTGTGAACAAGTACCATCAAAGGGCTGATTCTTGTCGTCAGCAGAACCGCCAAGAATGTGCGATGAGTGGTACCCTTACATTGCGATCGTTGTTCCCCAAAGAAGACCTTCAACACAGTCTGCATCTTTCATTGATGCGTGGAAAATACGATGAATTCGCACAAAAGAACAAAGGTTCTCTTGCAAACCAAGCAATGTCAAGCAAGGTTCCGTGCAAGCCATGGGAGGGATGATCAACAATCCAACGCTTTAGACACAGCTTGCAAATGCACTGTAAAGCACTATCCGTCTTCTCCAAGCTCCGCCCTGCCAGCTTTTGAATTAAGGTACTCGTTTCTGTTCGAAGAAGTCAGTAACAAGTTGTTTACATGCCATGAGAGAAGCTTGCTACCTCTTATTGGCCCAGTCCATAGCAAGATATGCTATGACAAACGGCGGCGCAACGTACAAAACTTGGTTGCTAGTCCTTCTTACTACATTCCAGAGAGATCCAGTCCAGAAGTGAAAGAGAGATCTATGCTGGTTTGGAGCTATGCGATAGGTGATCTGGCCCTTCTGCTTCGGCAAGTCTGTGGAGAAGATCAGTCAAAGTGTCAATGAGGCTGATGAGTTCGGAATCTGACGTCTGTGTCCCCAGCAGAGCACCGGAAAGTGGCTGCAGTAAGTCAGCAAGAATGCCAAGATTCACGTGACTTATAAGATGGTGTGCACACCCTTTGCCCTTCAATTCCTGATTGTATTCCATGTTGAGGAAATGTTGTCGTAGGTTGAAGGTCTTGCTGAAGGGCAGCCGAGGCTGGTCGCGTTCTGTGCGGTGCGATCAAGTCTTATGTGGCCCTTGGCCGGAGCATTTGAATCCTTCAGACCGGTGGCTTTCCATTGCTGACGCTTGGGCCACGTAAAACGTCCGGCATGATGCAGCCCATCAAGCCAGCGTAGACTCGCAGCAAAGCTGGCCAAGACGTGGTAGACTTTGTCTCAGTCGAGCGGGTGACCTTTCGATAATCCTCGTCCATCTGACGCATCGCCTCTTCGGAGTTCCAATCATTAGTTCTATTGCGGTTCGCATCCTGCAGGCATTTCAGCGAAAACGTCCGGCTCGTCTGCGTCGGCCAGTGTTGGGACTTTTCTCACTCTGACAGTCGACAAATGATGCACACTGGCATGTCGTCCCTGGCTAGGTATATCGCGTACAGAGCCCACATGATTCAGGCATATAGGAGGAAGCTGATCCAACACATCCAACCACTTGAAGCCGGGACCATTATCTCTCTTTGACCACACGGCTTCGAGCCACACACGGGTACTACTTCGTGCTGCCGGATGAATACCGTCGATGTACAAGTCCACATTTTCAAGTGCTGTCTGACGTTCGGCCGCGCCCGTCATCTCGATAGAGGCTACGAGATATGGCAGCGTGACCCAACTGGGTGGCGTACCACTAATGCTGGTCGTCATACCAAGATCTGTCATAATGTTCTGGGCAACCATCTTTCCCGTTTCATCTTTCACCCCAAAAGCATATCTCAAGCGATGGATAACCAGCGTATAAGCGTCTCTGTGCACCCGCACCTGAGCGTAAACATGTGCCATCTCCAGTGCGGTCATCTTCTCGGCCATTTCGGGAGTTACCTGGGGTTTACAGCTTTGTATGTTTGCTTCAATCTGGTCAAGTGCTTCAAAGTGCTCCGCCAACTCCCCATCTTTTGCCATTGCATGACTGACTTTGCAGATATCACCGATGAAGTCGACAAGCTGAGCACACAGGCCAAGCACCTCATCCTTCAATATATCAGTTGACTTATGGGGATAACCTGTGATCGGTAGCTCACGCTTCAGCAGCGAGTCTACGGCGTCCAAAGACAGGGTGATCAAGATGACCGGATGCGTTCGCATTTCCAGTCCTTGCTCTGCCATCTTCTTCACATGGCTCAGCATGTACCTTCGAATGGGCGCAGCATTCGTACCAAGCAGACAATGAGTGTGTATCGTCAACGCCGTTCCAAGCCACATCCACGGAAGAAAGTCCTGACGAGTTGTTGGAACTTTCATCTCGCAGAACTTCTTCAGGGCTTTGGACCCACGTGCAGTGTTTACCTCCAGCTCAAATCCAGGTATATCGAGGCCCATGGCCTGTGCAAACGAGCCATACATGGAGAAATAGCCATCATTGATATCGTCATAATTGTGAAGCAGGCTGAATGTTGCCTCTCGGTGCATGGCCTACAAACAATAGTCAAAATTTAGCAAGTGCAGGTAAGTCTCTATGTCGGCATTGAAGATAGTCTGATATGCAGAGGCCACGAAAGCAGGGTATCAGTAGCTCGGGAGGGTGTGTACACATACCTGCCCTACGCGTGGTGCTACCATGAGCTGATTAAACTTGGTGCTATCCAGGAAGTGGCGAAACATGAAATCCTCAATTGGTTTCAAGTCTTTAGCAAGCACACCAAAGGGTGTTAGCTCGAGAGGGGCGCCTTGCGACAGAGATCGCAGAGTCGATGGGTCCATTCTCACTCGCAGGTTGCGCTCCTTGCGAGGTCGCCCAGAAGCGCGAATGGGCCTGTCTGATGTGCATGTTTTCTGCAGCCGGCGACATCTGTCGCAATCGTCGTTCCCTTCAGCGAATAGACATTTCTCCTTGAGCTTGAAACAGGCATCACAAGCGCGCCTTTCGGATAATCCTTTCGTACTCTTGGTGTTGCTCCTGTCTGGAAGGCGAGATGTGAAAGCTCGGCCAGTGCTCATACTCCAGACAGGCGATCAGTGATGACTTGGCATATCGTGCGATGAGAGGACTCGGAACAAGTGCGAGAGCCGGCGACACAGGAGAGCGTTATCTCTCCGGTTGCGATCAGACAATTATTAGCGTTTGATAGCATGTTGTCGGCCTGGCCGGACAGGGAGAGTCATCTCATCGGGTCCCGGGTCACTCCAGACAGAACGCCAAGACATTTGTCATCCTATCCTACGTCTTCGTGTTGCTCGTTCACCCATGCTTTCACAATTCATCCACTCCCAAGTAAACCATAAATTATGTCTTGCTTCGGTACCATAATCTCCGGCGAAGCGGCACTGTCTAGTGAGCCGCCTATCAAAATATTGACAATTCCGAGCAACGCCTTCGAAGAGCCTTATTCCCGTCGATCGACCACGTCTACACCACCTGCCACAGCACATTTGACCACATGTATGGCAGGTGAGCATTACGTGCACTTCTAGCGGAGGACTCGACCAGAGAACATGCACGACTGCATCCACTGCGAGACGATATTTCCATGTGCCTCAGAAGGTGGCACGGAACAGCAATCGCGTTCAAGAGCAAGACCAGTTTCAAGGAGTTTGGGGAGTAGATCTATCGCGGACAGCGCAGGAGTGCGAGCTGATGCGTATCGACGCGCTGGATCTAGCATTTCGCGATCGCCTTGGGAGCTCACGCACACTGGATGCTTCTCCATGCCTAGGCTTGACCAGCCCTGCAGAACGAGATCCTAGAGCGCGTACTCCTCATCTGCTGCAGTATGCTACTGGGACCCGACGACGAGCCTCTGCATTTCGTTCACTATGCTTCTGGCAGCGTGTCGGTCAACTGTGGGTTTTAAAAGCACGTTAAAGCCCGTACGATGTGGTGTGTTTCCTCCTGTTAACTCACCTGGCATGCACTCACCCATTTCACTTTTGCATACAATCTTCTTTTAGCCGAAAGTGCAGATCCATTGTCTGTCGCAACCGGACGAATCCGGCCCATGTTCTTCGTTTCCTTTGTTTTCACCTTTGACTCGGCCACTCGATGAAACAAAGAATCAATGTAGGAGAAGTAGGATCGCAACTTTGCCGGAATGGAGCCAGGAAAGGTTGGGGGCGCAAGCATCAGAATCGAACGGAGATCATACGCCTTTCAGAACTAACGGCTAGAGACACAATACAAATCATACCCATCAGCATACACCGAAGCGCATTGAACACTCGATGCAAGACGAGATGGATTGGGACCCTGACAACGAGGAAGTCGTACAACCCGAGAGCGTGAAAGTCAAGATAGAGCCACTAAGTCCCAACACGATACAAGTCATACAGTCTGCCAGTCTTCAAGAGCCACCACCTGGCCTGTTAATCGAAGCCGATGTCGAAGCTCGTGGGGCTCAATTCGACCAGCGCTGGGCGCGAGTCACTGAAAGCTTCATTGCTGCTGGATTTCAAGATCCGTGGAATCTACGCGGGCTCGAAGAGTATCGAAGAGCTCTCAAAACATTTGCCAAATTCCATCGCAGCTTCGATATACCATTGCGGACGACATCGGAGAGCTCGCGTGCTTATTTGAAGAGGCTGGCTGCTGTTGAGGAACAGGAGAGGCAAGCTTCGCGGCGTGTGGCACGGAGCCGATACAGGCCCCATTTGAGCAGTGTAGAACAAGAATGGGGTGCTGAAGTGGCAGATAAGATTCGTGGAACAGAATTCGAGGCCAGAGACGTACGCCGTGCGATATGGGAAATCATCAATGAGAGGTTTCCCGCAGATCCTGCCTCGCCAGAAATCGCATGGAGATTTGCAAACTTGTACAACCAATTGATGGAGAACTTGGACAGCATACGAGAACCAAAGTGGTACCCCATGAAAGGTTCTGAAGTATTGACCGGCGAGCAAGTTTGCGATGAGATGGAGCTGGACCTCAAACTGCTCCCGATAAACAAGGTATGGACTACCGAACTCGATCGGCTTCTACATAAGAAGGATCGAGCAGCCAATCAGAAGAACGTGGAAATATTTCAAAAAGCGCTGGAGGACCTTGAGAAGAACTATCAGCAAATGAGGCGAGACGTGTCTTGCGGACTTGAACCATATAGTCCTCATCTGCCAGCTCGCGGCCGAGATACAGCTTTCATGAAGCTAAAGATCAAGAGAGATGTCCCTGGTCACTGGAAATGGCGAGCTTGCCTGGGAGAAGGCGGAGGAGGCTTTGCGAGCGTCTGGCTACGCTTCGATGACAAGGGTAATATGATCGATCGAATGGCTGTTAAAGAGGTGCTTCTCGGAGAGAGCAAGTCTCAATGGAACGATGATTTCCATTGGGAGGGAGACATGGCAAAGCGAATACCTCGAGAGCACGCCATCCCAGAACACCTCACTCGCAGTCCAGAGTCGACCAATATTGTCAAGCCTATTGCCTATGGCGTATACCCAAAGTACCGGATTATCCGTCTGTACTCTGAGTACTGCAACTTGAACAGCTTGAAGGCACTCGTAGAGCTCTATCGCAGAAAGAATAGGGACATGCGGCGGGACTATGGAAAGAATGCATTTGTGTAAGTCTGTGGATCTCCTCAATGTTCAACACTGACGAGTCTCAGTCCCATTCCAGAGCGAGCTCTGTGGTCACTATTCGAATGTCTGGCATCAGCACTCTGCTTCATGCGTCAGGGCGCATTGACAGAAGAAACGAGCGCTTCAGAGCACCGCAATGTCTTGCACAAAGATCTTAAGCCACAAAACAGTAAGTGGAAAGCCCCGAAATCGTTCGATCGCAGCTGACCTTCGGGTTAGTCTTCCGAAGCACACACACCGGTTCAGACTGGCCAAAAGTTCCTACAACCAAGTAAGTCACTGTCGGATCCCAATATGGCTCGAAATCTAACATCGGAACTCAGAGCGGGAGACTTCGGTTGCTCCGTCTGGCTTGATTCTAAATATGCCTCTGATATGCTCGGAACACCTGGATGGTTTCCGCCTGTAAGTGCTCCTACTTCCGCCAGCCTAGCTCACGCTGACGAATCCAGGAATGTCACACATACGACCGGAAAGACTTCAGAGTCCGATCAGAAATGGGCCAAGGCTGGAATCCAGATCGATACAAAGACAAATTTCCCGTCACGAATGCAAGTGACGTCTGGTCCGTTGGTCGTATAATGCGATACGCAATGCTTCAAGAAGAAGATGAAATGACGGGTGGAGTGCTGTTTGACACAGAGTCTGCGCAGCTCAAGTTTGGACCTAATCAGACAAGCAATAACGCCATTCTAAAGCCTGTCAAAGCAAGGAAATGCTATTCGGAGAAGATGTGTGAGCTAGTGGAGAGATGCTTGGAGCAATTCCCGGACGATCGTATTGGCGTCAATGAGTTATGGGCGGAAGTGCAGGAAGTGGTTACGGCTTCCATTGATGAAGACGAAGGCACGCTCAAGACTTCAGTGGGGACAGAGAAAGAGGCGTGGATTGAGCAGGTGGACAAGTATCTTGCAATGGCTACAGAAGGCGACAGTGACTATGAGGGTTCTGAGTCTGAAAGCTCAGAGTTAGAGGAATCGATGTCGATTTACGTGTAGTCGCTGTCGCCAATCGCCATTTACGACAAGTCACAGCCGCCTTCAATCATTTCCTCGCCAACGTCGACTTCATCTCCATCTAGAAGCTCCAGCTGTGCTCGAGATCAGCGATCATTATCGTGCTCTTCGCGTTTCTTCAACGCACATCTTGCGGCGTCATATCATCCAGGATTCGTTGACCATGGGCCAGAAACCTCAGACAGCGCTTCTCCCGCTGTACCTGGGCACAATACGCCGCCTGAATTACACATTAATCGCTGTCTGCCGTTCTTGGGTGGTATAATCTCCCGAACCATAACCTTCTCCATTTTCGTCGTGTTCTTCAACTTGAACACTTGCTCATTGCCTTGCATGTCTCGAAAAGCGATCGTCAATCGAGCGGGCTTTAGGAGCACTTCTGACTCCGTGCTTGGTCGTACGTTGTTCGCAGGGGTGTCGTCTGCTCGTCCAGCTGGTGATGGTGTGCCTTCTGGTGTGATCACAGCCATGACATCGTAGTGCGAAAAGAGCAGTGTATAGCGCAGGAAGCGCGTATGCAACGCGACTGGTGTCCGCTGACAGCCAGCATCCCCTGCGACCTCCTCGTGCTCCTCCTCATTGCCGAGCAATGATACCCAGTCAACACACTGCAGGGTCCTGAAGCATATCTGAGACCAACATCCTACGTCATTGTATACGATTTTGGGCACAAGACAACTCCTCTGCTTCTGCTTTTGTCGCCCTATGCATTGAGTCCATCGATGATCCCTGATTTACGGTGCTGTCGTCTGCTTTCGTCACCCAATGTTACGGTCCATATGCCAGAAATTGCAAATGCTACCTATGCTCTTCCGCCCGACAAAGCCCTCATGATACTCGGCTTTGACGGCATGCTGATTGTAGCTGATGTCAAAACGTCGGCAGTAGGAGCGAGAACTTTGGGTGCGGATCTGTGCCGTGGAGCGTTGCTCAGTGCGTTGAGCAATTGTCTCTCGATCGACATCGTTCGCTGCCTCGTGGTCTCGTAATCCTCGTTTGGGAGCGAGGCAGAATACGCTGGTTCGACCAGTCTGCGGAGATCATTGGCGTGGAGTCTTGAGGAGTCGACTGATGAGAAGACCAGAGAAGTGATCAAACAATCTTCTGCAACGCTAGTCATGGTGGTGGATCCGAATCGATAGTAGAAAAAATAGCAGTCGAGTCGACCTGGGCGAGTCAGTTTCAAGGACTTTGCAGACTTCAGCTCTTCTATGAGGACCTACCAATGCCACCTGACTTGCCCAACACCACTGCATAGCTGATAAGCTCGCTACTTTTCTTTCCGTCAATGACGTCCGTTAGTCGTTCGACAGATTGTAGCGTCACTGCGGTCAAGCCATCGATCTGCTTATTGTTAGCGGTAGAGCGAGGCGCCTCTCTAGGCGGACTCACTGTATCTTCTCGGACCCGATTGCGCAAACATTCCTTCATCACTTGCTTAATGGACGTAGGATCTTTCTTGACACCGCAGTGCACCATATGCAGCTTTCCAACAATCTTCTCAACAGGCAGAATCTCACCATCGATCGGGAACTTGGCGACCTTGCTTTGATGGATCCGCGCCTTATCCTCAGCAACGACGATCAAAGTATTCAAAACATCCTCTGCCTCTCGCCTCTTCTCATGGCAAGGCTCGCCATTGACAGCTCGAATGACGCTGGAGACGGATTGGCCCATGGCGCCAACTCGCGCACAAGAAATGCGGCAATGAACATGAGGAGAAAGTGTCTGATTTTCGAGAGGAGAAGTTCAGCAATGAAGTCAGCTCTCGGTACAATATCGCTGTTGGTACATACCCTGGCTAAGTCTTAGCAACCTATCACATGCCTGTCACAGACCCTTGCCGATACGTGCATCCCTGTGGCGATCTGGCAGCCAAGGGATGCCGGGTGATGATGACAGAATTACATACGCAGCCTGTTCTCGGAAGCTCTCCGAAAATTATGCGACTTATCGCGGATAGTGCACTCGATCACCAACCATGACCATTGCCATTGCCACTGCCACTGTGCCATCCGCCATACCAACCGCCAACGTTCCAGCCTCCAGTCCATTGACCGGGTCTGTTACCACTTCCCCCATATCCTGGAGGGACTCCATCTGGCACCTTACCAGAAAGGCTGATGACCAGCTCCGCATTATAAGCTCCGCCCTTGGTGGCGGACTCCAGTCCTGTGATGTATAGCACCTCGCTCTCGTAGTGCATTTCAATGCCTTCCGAGCTCAATTGCTTGCCGCCAGAGCTGATAATGACGCTCTTTGGCTGGCTCTTCAATCCAGCAATAGTGACGTTGGCAAGAGGGTTGGCATCTTGATATCCGCCGTCCGGCTTCGAAGTCAAGGTATTGTTCTCGAAGACGAACCCGACATTCTTGGTCGCTGCTGGCTTGAGGCTTATACCATCGTCCAGATAGAGCTCACCTTCTGCCTTGCCAGAATCGTCCAAAGCAACGATCAAGCTCCATGGGTTCTGTCTAGAAGTGCTCGTTGTATTGCCGGGCTTCTGTGTTGGAATAATATAGCCGCCACGAACTGCAATTGGCTGGTGGAGAAGTGGAGCGTCAAGAGTTTTGTTCTCGCCAGCTGCGGCATTGATCTTCTGTAGAGTATACCAATCGTACCAGACTGTGCCCTGAGCAATGCCCGGAAAGACGCCTTTGACAGTCGTGGCCTGTGGCACGAGCACCGGAGTGATTAAGATGGCCGGTCCAGACATGAACTGAGTCTCGACCGCAGCTAACGATGCATCATCTGGAAACTCCCACTGAACAGCTCGGAGGACTGTCTCACCGGCAGTATTGGCCTTGTGGAAGAGAGTGTAGGTGTATGGCAGAAGCGAATATCGGATGTTCATGATCCTTCGTGTGGACTCTGCCGTGCTACTCCAACGATAGGCTTCCTGGCTGATAGTATTGCGGTTGTTGTGATTCCGATAGAAAGGATACCAGGCGGAAAGCTGCATCCATCTGGTGCAGAGCTCGTAGTCAGAGTTTCCATTGAAACCACAAGTTTCTACTCCAAAATATGGCACTCCAGCGATACTGAATTGCAGCGCCTCCGCGATGCCCAGATACATGTTGCTCCATTTCGCATTGGTATCTCCGCCCTACAAAAAGCAAAGGGTACAAGGTCAGCAAGTATCTTAGACATGATACATGCCTTGAACCCATCAGACTTACCCAATGCCCTGCAAAAGTACCAGATCCAGCAAAGGTACTGCGCAAGATGAACCACGGACGCTTTCCGTTGTACAAAGCAGCCAAAGCGTTGTAGGTGACCTTTCCGGAGGTGTGGCCATACAAATTATGGAGCTCATACTCCGAGCTGCCGTCTACGTGGAGAGCATCAGCTGCAAGAGCAACCTTTCCTAGATTGTGAGAGTCAAGAAAGTTATTAATGTTGTATGGCGGATACGTTTGATTTCTAACGCCCGGAGCTGGAGTGACGCGACCGACCATGCCTTCCATAGTAGTGGTCGGCGTAGGATATGCGGCGGACTGAGAGGCAGCAGCAGCACTAGCCGACGCTGCTTCCGTTGCATTGCTGATCTGGAATCCTTCGGGATATCTGTAGTCCACAGCTAGACCAGTATCTGGATCTCCAGGAAGAGGGAATGGGACGTGAATAGGATTCATTCCTAAATTGCCGTTTCCACAACTGCCAGTGCAAAAGCTGACTGCGTCTGCGAGGTCGAGCCAGAAGCCATCATACTCGACCTGCTCATAGTATCGCTTGAACTCATCAGTCCAGAATTGCTGAGCATTTGGAGCAAGGAAATCAACGTAGGCACTGAAGCCTGGCCATGAGACTCCATAGTATGTCTGGTTGTCGGCGTTCTTCATGTAGACGTCTAGGGCTTTTCCTCGATCGTATGTAGGATACGAGTCGCTGGCATTCGCCGGGTTGGGAGCGTAAATATTGGGATTGAGAATTGGGATCCACTTCTGTCCTCTCGCATGTAGCGCTGACAGGAACTCTCGTCCTGGCTCCAGATCGTAATGACCTTTGTTGAGGGTGAAATCTCGGTTCATCTCGAGATAATCGAGATCATTCATGATTGATTCGACCTGAATGCCCTGCGCAGCATAGCCGTCAAGAACACTTTGCAGTTCTGTCCAGTTCTGATAGCCCCATCGGACCTGGTGAAAGCCCAGCGCCCAGTATGGCTGCAGGGCTGGAGTGCCAACAATGCCTTTGTGGTATTGGCTAATAACCTGCTTCGGCGTCGGTCCGCTAAGAAAGTACAAATCAAAACTGCCTCCGATGGCTCGATAAGTAATCTTCTGATCGCGGAGAAGCCAGTCCTGACCATGCGCATTTCGTTGATACACGCCATGCGATGCAGATGTACCATTTGCATATCTGGTTTCGAGGTACATTGGATGGGTGTCGTGGCCATTGGAGTTAATCACTTGATCGTTGTTTAGATTGTATACATTCCAGAATGTCTGAGTATAATTGCTACCCAGTCGGAAAGAGTGCATGTATGCTGCTAGACCATAGACATTGTAATTGGGTACCATGGATGTTGACAACTCCAAAAATTGATCTTCAAACACAATCTTGGTGCCATAAGTACTAAAGAGGACATCGTTAGAGCTCTTGCGCACAACCTTATATTGGAAACTGGGTTCGTTTGTCCATTGGAACGTCAAGTCGCTGCCGTCCTTGCTGCTTCCAGTCTCGCTCTTTGGCAGAGGCGTCAGATCATCAGAAAGAAGGTACAAAGATTGGTTCTGCGCTGACAGATGCTTTGGAAAGATTCGAACAGCCAGACGTTCTTTGCTCTGATATTGGACGGCCAATGACAGCTGCTCAATGTCGTTGCCGTAGACGGAGCAAGCCTTTCCAGCTAATGTCAGGTCTGCGGTCACACCAGAGGAGCTCTCTTCGATGTTGGAAGCTTTGTATCCAGGACAAAGCTTCTGTGCATCAGGTGCTGACGGATTCATCACGTTCGGTGTGACTGTCGGCGCGTAAGTATAGCTTGACGGCAGTACTGGCGTTGGAGGAAACGCTGGTGGATAGTATGGCTGTTGGGCCACTGCCATAGCAGGCAGTAGCCACAACAAGATGCTGACTGATTGCATCGTTGGGTTCGGAAGGCCAGGATTGAAGTCGGCCGCGATGCCTAGAGGATGGCCATCTTTGCGAACAGCAGAAACGCGACTCTCAAGTGCTCTCTACGGAGTTTGGTCCATCATGACGTCTCACCCATCACGTCGCGAGACGCGCTTGTATGTCCTTTTAGCCTTCGCCTACCGCTGCTATTTGGGATACTCTCATCTTGGCAGGCAACGTGACCAGCGAAATGAGGAGCCGATGCATATCAGTGAAGCTAGATGACATGTCTGACGAGTGAGCAGAAGAGTTGTGATTGCGGCTCGGACAGTAAACCGTCATGCGGCTGAAGTCTGTTGTTGGAGTTGAGGAACAGAGTTCTGGCGATCTCGATTTCTTGGCAAAGCTTGGACGGCTTGTTGTGTCGTCATGATTCCTGGAAGACTCTCACAAACATTTCGAGTTGTGCCTTTCGCAAAGATGCATCAACATCACCCGCACGATGCCGCCATCAAGGCACGACGAGAGGCAGCCGCTTCTCCAGCAGAACCACTCCCACAGCCAGGAGGATGAAGAGCAAAAGGTCGAATTCGGCGAAAAAGACCCAGAAGATCCTCAGCAATGGACAACCTTCTGGAAATATGCAGTCGTAGGACAGGTCTCGGCCATTGCCTTTTTCCTGCCCATGGCTTCGTCGATCTACGCTCCTGCTTCGAATATCATCGCTTCTGAGTTCGGGACCTCAAGCACGATCCTGCTTTTGCACCAGACCGGATACGTCTGCATGCTCGGCATAGGACCTTTGTTTCATGCTCCAATGAGCGAGACCTTTGGAAGGCGAATAGTGTACCTTATCAACCTTTGCATCTTCACGCTGCTGCAGATACCTGTTGCTCTCTCGCCTAATGTCGAGACTTTCATCGTGCTTCGAACGCTATCGGGCTTCTTTGGATCTGTCGGCGTCGGCAATGGAGGAGGCTCGATCTCAGACATGCTGGGCTTACACGAGAGGGCCAAAGCTTTGGGTTTCTACATGATTTTCCCACTTCTGGCACCGACAGTTGGACCATTCATCTCTGGTTTGATGGTTGATCGCGTGGACTGGCGCTGGCTTTCGTGGCTGAATATGCTGCTGGCGGCATTCACAACGATCTTGTGCTACTTTCTACTGTACGAGACTAGAGCCGTGACCATACTGCAGCAAAGACAGAAGCATCTCGAAAAGAAGCATCCGAAGACCAAGTTCTTGGTGGAAGGAGCGTCTCACGACTCATTCGTGTCCAAGGTCGGAAGGAATAGCACACGAGCTGTCAAGATCCTGTTCACACAGCCCATCGTGCTGATTATGTCAATCTATCAGGCCTTGGTGTTCAGCACCATGTACAGTCTTTATGCCAAGTACAGCACAATCTGGCAGGAGCCGCCGTACGAGTTCACAAAGACGCAAGTCGGATTGGCGTACTTGGCACCTGCAGTGGGCTTCATCGTCACTGGCTTCTTTGTTGTGCTGTTTGTGGACAGACTATACAACTATATCACGCGCTTGAACAATGACGAAGAAGGACGACCCGAATATCGCCTGCCGTTGGCAACTCTCGGGTCTGTCTCACTCCCGATATCGTTGTTCTGGTTCGGATGGACAATAGAGAAAGGTACGGCTTGGCCAATACCTTTAATCGCCATGGTCTTGTTTGGAGTAGCTCAAGTCAGCATTTTCAACCCGGTGCAGACCTACTACATCGATGCATACACCAGCAACGCAGCTTCCGCTGTTGCGGCCGGAGCCTTCTTGAGAAGCATAGTCGGTGGCATCGTGCCGCTGTTTGTGGGTCCCATGTTCGATAAGCTTGGATACGGGCTGGGTCTGAGTGTATTCGGGATACTAGCAGTCATACTGATGCCTGCGCCGGTGCTGTTCTACTATATCGGTCAAAGGCTGCGAGAGAAGTTCCCATTCAAGGGATGAATTTGAGAGCAGACGTGACGGCCAAGAAGGAGATTGGGCTATTTTCACAGACTGTCCAGAGGAATTTCATCCACCTGCTGACTGACTACACAAGCTGGACGGACATACACGTCAAACGTCCCTTCATCTTCTGTGCACGGTCTCGATCTGTTGCTGACCGGCCATCCCGTCGGATTGCTGGACTCAGCGACCTAACCACGAGCATGTGGTATAGTCATGCAATCAAAACGGAAGAACTCCGATCGGACATGCATCCTTCCCAGCTTCCGAAATTGAGAACACGCGTTTCGCGTTCGCATTAAGTTCTTATGCCGAAAAGCGTGAGCAATAACGCGTCGGCCGCCATACCCACTTCAAATTCCGAATGTGCCCGGGCAACGATCCTTCAACACCAGGAACATATCGGAGCAACATTGACGCAGAGACACGGATATCACGAGGTATCGCAACAATAATCGGATTACTATCGAAAGTCATGATTTGCAAGCACGAAGAACGGCTGAAATTGTGGACGGCTGAAATCGTGAACGGCTGAATTTGGGAGTGCCATGAGTCGATGACGGACAGCATATATTCTCTCAAGTCACTTCGTGCCTTCGAACATGACCAGCAAACACAACGACAGCAACACCATTCAGAGCAGCACGACACACAAGTCAGCGATTGCAAGAAATCTATGATCTTCGACCCATACCTCAATCCACCCACACTCAACACAATGTCCTACATCCCAGCTCTTCGAATATACACCTTCAAGTCTGCCACAGCAGCTCAAACATTCCTGCCCTTCTTCAAAAACGCAGCGCGCAGTCTCAAACAACACCACAATGTCACTACGACTGGCGTCTTCCACTCAAGAACAAATCCCGCACAAGTCATCGCAATGGTTCGATATCCGCTCGATTCGCAACCTGGAGAAATTATCAAAAGCTACTTGACTTC
The DNA here is from genome assembly GCA_013365205.1 of Pseudocercospora cruenta. Taxonomy (NCBI): domain Eukaryota; kingdom Fungi; phylum Ascomycota; class Dothideomycetes; order Mycosphaerellales; family Mycosphaerellaceae; genus Pseudocercospora; species Pseudocercospora cruenta. The sequence goes on from JAASFE010006150.1 coordinate 105,051, forward strand.
CGAAGCTTTTGCCAAAGATACGATGGGGATGGATATGAAAGCGAACGTTGAAAGGTTGAGGAGGAGATATTGGAAGTCGTTGCGATTGAGTGATGAAGCCATGCAGATGGGTGTGATGGGTTTGTGAATAGATCTCCACTCAAATACATGTAGATTAGAATATACAGCTGTACAAATAGACAAGAAAGCGACCAGGCTCTGACATGTGAACGATGATAAACAGCGCCGTATTTTTTAATGCTGCCTTGAACGCGGACAGGCATTCACATTGCTGGTAAAGACGAAGCCAGGTTACCCTTGATATGACTGCTCACAGTCCCCTCACGGCGTGATATGAGCTCACGTCTAGTTCACTCAACATTACAAACGACTGCTTGATTTTCTTTCTTACACCTACTGCTGATTGTAGACCCTTGAAGCCGTACACTCGTCTCCGTAAATCGACGCAGGGATGGTGTACAAGCTAGTCTACTACGTCGACGGCGGCTGCAGAGGCAACGGAACTCCGAACGCTATCGGAGCAGCCGCAGCCGTCATGCAGACTTACAGGCATGGAAGTTTCACACGGACACGCCGCTTAACGGCGGACGATGGCTGGTCTCCAACCAACCAAAGAGCAGAACTCACAGCAATCATTCTCGCCCTCGAGCTCGCCTTAGAAAGGAACAAAGATTTGGTCAGATCGCCCAGATTAGACTTGACAATCTACTCGGACTCGGACTATGCCGTCAATTGTATGCTTCTTTGGCGATACAACTGGTACGAGAATGGGTGGCTGAATTCAAGAGGCAACCCTGTGGCGAATCGTGACTTGATTGAGAGGGCTTCGGCCCTGGATGATGAGATACTTGGATTGGGAGAGAGGCGATATGTGTGGATCAGTCGAGAGCAGAACTCGTTGGCTGACAAGGCGTGCAACGAGGTTCTGGACGAGATGGAGAAGGAGCTTTACTGATATTGAGGGCTGAGCGAATTAAGGCGCATGAGACTGGTTGGCAACGTCGTTTGACGTTTCTGCAATGTGTATGATGCAAAATTTTCTGGAGTTGGTAAAGTCCAAAAGCAATGTGCAACACGTGGACTGATTTCCCGTGTTGAATCATTTCTTGTTTGCTCGGATTCGATCCGAGATAGCATAGTGGCCCTCCTGTGTGGTCGCTTAGGTCAGTCGCTGCGTCGAATGTCTACACCTTTCCAAAGGCGAGTTTCTCCAAGGCGTCCCCATCGACCCTGAGTTGTACCCAGTCTTCCATCTGTATCGCACCTAAGCTCTTGTAAAAGTCCAAGCTGGGCGTGTTCCACTTCAGGCAACTCCATTCCAGTCTGCCACCATCGATTCTCAGAACTTCTTTCGCCAGCTCCTGTATCAAAAGCTTTCCATAGCCTCTCTTCCTGTACTGCGGTCGGACGAAGAGGTCTTCGAGGTAGATTCCTGGCTTTGATCTCCAAGTAGAGTAGTTGTGGAAGAAGAGAGCCATTCCAGCAACAGCACCGGCCTTGAATCCCTTCTCTTGATCCTCTTTCGATAGCTGGGCAGGGAGTCGGAGGATGAGAGTCTTGGCGTAGCCTGGATTCGTATGCGCAGCGGACGGTGCAAATGTGAGGGTACGGCCTAAAGACTCTTCGGTTGCGAGGACTTTATGTGGTTCGTGCTCGTAGTCGGCGAGCTCCTTTATCATTGCAAAGATCTCGGGCACATCTTGAGGGTCGTCAGCGTGAAGTCTTGCATCTAGTATTGTGGAGGTAGTTCACCTTCTCGCGTTGCGTAAGTTATTGAAACTTGCTCCGCGTTTGCCATTGCGAAGTGCTTTCACAAAACGTGATATGGTTGTGGATGATCAGTCACAGATATCGCTGGCTTTGATTTGGTGCCGTGTCTTGAGCGGTTCCTGCATGGGGAGTACATTTTGAGAACGCCCTGTGCTGTCAATGGGACCCGTTCCTGCAGAAGTCGCGAGATGCAGGGATGGTGCGGGGCGATTTCCGCGGCTGCAGTCCGACATCACATCTTCTTTTCGGAGTCAACATCATTGAGAGCATCTGAGAAGATATCTTGCTGTGAGCTTCTGCGTTGCGAAGAGTACTGCCTCCTTGACGATTGCGGCTCTTGTATGCCCCATCGTACACTGACAAGAGGTTAGCGACGACAACTCTGTGCGTCTGACCACATAGCCCATCAAGGAAGCTGAGTATTGTCTTACCTCCATTTCTTCCTTATGTCGTCCCAGTCCATAACAGGACAGTCCGAGAAAATTTGCGCCCACAGTCTCTGCATGAATCGTGGCGTAATCCTATGCGCATTCTCATTTGGGAAGTATCTCGGATCTAGTTGTCCCTTCACCACGATTGCCTCCAGTGCGGTATGACCACCAAAATGACCTCGATGAGGAATTGCTTGAGAACTTCGCCTCCGTTCTATCACATCCGGCATGTCAATTCCTAGGGCCCAGCCGCGCAACTGCTCCCATTCGTCAACTGGAAGCGGTGCCAGGATACGATCCAGCACTTTGGCATACCATTGATGCGTCAAATTCTTGACACGCTTCTTCGGCATGGGTAGCAATCGAGCGTTGAATTCTGGGATGACTGGCTGCAACTGCTTCGGTGCCTTCTTACTATTTGGCAAATTGTGGGTCTTCTGGGAGGCGGCCAATGCGTACAACTCAGGCGTAAGCGATGGCAGAGGCTTTGCGGTTGTGCTGACGTCCTGTTCTAGAGCCTGCTCGGTTGTTTCGCCAGCTTCTTCTGCCACGTGAACAGTTTCAATGTCTTCATGCTCCAAGTCAAAGCCATGGTTTTCACTTTCGATATCATCGTCTTTCTCGAGATGGTGATCCTTCGACATGATCTGCAAAATATCCTGACGTCCTCCAGTGGGCATTAATGGCTCCAGAAGCACGTGTCTACGTTTCCCTCTCCGTCCATATGTCCACTCTAGACACCGCAGCAAAGCCGCTCGATCACCTTCGTTTGCTCTTTGAAGACCATTGCGCATTTGCCTAGCCTGCCTGAGCAATCGCTCGACGCGTGCACCAATTTCTGGCTTCTCCCGGCCTCTCCATATCGTGAAAGAGGCCTTCCGGCAGCGCGACAAAAAATACTGCGACAGGTACGATCGAGCGTTTGGGTCAGGTAGATAGGTGCATTCTCGCAGGTAGGCTCGCACTATGCTGCGAGTATTGGCTGCCCGATTCGAGTCGCATCCATAAGCTATGTGAATGCGATCTTTGTGCTTCACAATTACACTCGCCGGCGTCCGTATAGATGATTTCGTCCGTTTCGTGATGCTGCCGATCGGCGAGACTCCATAGCACCGCAGTAATGGCCTGCAAGCAGGTGCAGACTGTAGCATGAAGCACGAGTATCACAGGCTCAATGCTCTTCTCCGTGTCGCCGGTTAAGCTCTGAGAACAGCCGACGCTATATAGCGCGCCTTGGCAGTCACGATCTCGCGTCCGCGTCGTTGGAGACGCGAGACGCACACGTTCCCATTGTCGTATCCGACATATGACATAGAATTAGTGCGCATTCACTTGGAGCCGATGCGCAGTGAATAGTCGTAGCTCACACCTTTCACCCAACACCCTTTCGGCACTCGCCTGCATACTCGCGCAGTGCATGGTCGCCGACACAGCGCTCTCCATCTCGAACCATGCCGGCCACCCCGCAGCAGGCGTATCAGCACATGGCTCAGTCTCCTGCGCAATCGAACAGCCAGCCCGGCGGACTCCCATCGTACGGTGGCCATGGATATAATATGAGCTTCGACGCCAGCCAGCACCAACACCAGCAGAGCTTGTCGCAGCCTGCCCAGCCCACCTACGCCCAGAGTTTTCCCAATGGACCCGTGAGCAATCCCGGCTATGCACGAAGCTTTGGCGAGGGCGCCATGAACAACCACATGCGAGGCTACAATGAGAAGCCGCAGATATATACCGTGAGTAGTGGCATGTAGGAATGCTTGATTACATTGCTAATGCTTGCGCCAGGCTGTGTACTCGGGCGTATCAGTCTACGAAATGGAGATCGGCGGTGTCGCTGTCATGCGCCGACGTAGTGATGGCTGGCTCAATGCGACACAGATACTCAAGGTGGCCGGCGTTGACAAGGGCAAGCGCACCAAGGTCCTCGAGAAGGAGATTCTGACGGGCGAACACGAAAAGGTACAAGGAGGTTACGGCAAGTACCAAGGTACCTGGATCAGCTACCGCCGAGGTCGTGAATTCTGTCGCCAGTATGGTGTCGAAGACATTCTCAGTCCGCTGCTGGACTACGACGTCAGCGCAGACGGTTCGCAGGGTCATGGGCACCAAGAAACTCCAACCAAGGAGCAGGCCATGGCCGCGCAAAGGAAGAAGTTCTACACGAACTCAAGCCTGGACCAGCGACCCAATGGCATTCCAGGATCGAACGGCACCTTCTTCTCCAACATCTCGCCCACTACCAGTGTTGCGCTTGCTGCTATGAACAAGGCTGCACGACTGAATTCGCCGGCTCCACGAACAAGTAGCACACCTCGACCTTCAAACATGAGGAGACCTTCGACCCAAGAGATGCCGAGTGGCAGTCAGCAGAGCAGGATTTCTGAAAGCGATCACAAGCCTGACTCTGGTTATGACACACAGACTAATGGCGAGCCTCCGAGGAAGCGCATGCGACCTGACAGCCGTAGTGGAATGGAGCCGCCCAGTATACCTCTGGACGCTTCTATGCGCTCTGCAACTCCAACGGAGCCGAATGAAAGCTTCGTGTACGACAACGCGCTGATGCAGGACTCTGTGAATGCCCACGGCGACCCAATCGCTCTGCCACCTTTGCCAAGCCCGACAACCGAAGACCAGCAAGAGAAGATGAACCTCATCCTGGATCTGTTCGCTGACCAAGGTCGAACGGACTATGCAAATCATAGAGCACTCACAGAGCTTTCGAATGAGGATCTCAACATGCCACTCGATGCCTCTGCCAACAACGCCTTGCATTGGGCAGCAACCTTAGCGAAGGTTCCCCTTCTGAAACTGCTCATACAGAAAGGCGCAAGCATATGGCGTGGCAATGCTGCCGGACAGTCACCACTCATCAGTGCTGTGCTCGTAAACAACTGCTGGGAACAATCATGCTTTCCAGAAACACTCGAAGTTCTTGGTCCACTCATTGATGTGCGTGACGTTCAAGGTCGAACCATACTGCATCACATCGCTGTCTCATCAGGAATCAAAGGCCGCGCGGCGAGCAGCAAGTACTACCTAGAAGCGCTACTGGAGTTCTTGGTCAGGATCGGAACCAAGCCAGAAACCGCGAGCGCGTCTCAAGGTGCTTCCAGTGTCGCCGCTGCTGCCGTAGCACAAGCTTCCGCGCAGACCAATGGCGACATTTCTAGCCAGGACACTGAGCGTGGCGTTGGCCTAACTCGCGGACCCATCAGTCTGGTGCGATTTCTCTCCCAGATTGTCAATGCACGTGATAAGGCTGGCAACACGGCGTTGAACTTGGTCGCCCGCATAGGAAATCGAAGTATCATCCAGCAACTGCTCGAAATCCACGCCGATCCTGCTCTACCCAACAACAAAGGCGTCAGTGCTAAGGACTTCGGCGTCGGCCTCGAACCAGGCGAGAATCATCGCTTCCAGCCAAACGGCGGTCTAGGAAGCTCGCAACGAGGACCAACATCCAGCTTCCATATGCCTTCCAACCACGCAGATGGCGATGCTGGAGCACTGTCGGCAAGTCAGGCCGAAGACCTTTCCCAAGAGATCATTGAATGTCAGTCATTATATCTCTCTGCTTGTTACTGATCACGGACTCACTGACACAGATTACAGCTATGACATCCCTGCTTACGCAAAATCTTGTCTCGCACAAAGAACTCTTGGCCAAGAAGACTGAGGCCATCGACCACCTCAACGAACAGATTCGAGAACTGAGCGCGCTGCAAAAGTCCGACCTCGAGAAATTGCAAGAAATGAAAGAGAGGGTGCAGCTCCGCGCCGAGAGGCAAGCTAAAGTCGCCAATCTGCGTAGAGAGATTGAGAAGAGAAAGGCAGCCTCAAAGCGGCCGCAGAAGGGTCGAAAGTCGCAGTCGCCCACCTCGCAAATCGACCTGGAACCGGACTGGCTCTTGGACTTGAAGGATGGCATAAGCCCACAGATGGATGCGCACCAGCGACAACTCGTCACAAGTTCCTTACCCGCAACACATACGCTAAAGGCTCGCGTCAATGCATACAACCAATCGAATACCAAGCTTCAGTCTAAAGCAGAAGAGCTCAGAGCCAATTCAACACAGCTGGAAAGCCAATACCGAAAGGTCGTTGCGCTATGCACAGGCGTACATGAAGACAAGGTCGAAGAATCTCTACCTGCTCTGGTCGCTGCTGTCGAGAGCGAACGCGGGAACTTGGGTCAAACAGAAGTCGGTCGTGTTCGAGATTTTCTGAGACGCGTCGACGCTGGTAAATCACAGGAACGAGAGAGTGATGGATTGGCCATGGTGAACCCTGCTGTGAGTGCTGTGGCGGAACGAATGGAGAGCGATAGGTTACGTATGGCCGCACAGCAAGCCACTGCTGCCGCCGCTGGAAGACTGGCTGGATGAGGGAGAGCCTTGTAGGTGTGCTTGTCTTGCTCTGTCCACTTCTGTACTATGCCTGGCAGTATTCTGCCGCAAGTGAGCGAGGCGTTGGTGGAAATTTACCGGTGGAGAGTGTTGTTGTTGTATATGCTAGCTTTGAGGATTTTACAGAGCTGAAAGCAATACAAATTGAATGGAATGAATCATGTTTGTTCCACACAGGTTCAGCATCATGGAATTATGGCCGGACAACGTTGAAAATGATCATTGTTTAGACTTGAAGTCATTCGATTCTGTACAAATTATCTCTGCGCAAATCTCCGTGCCGTCCAATGCGTTGCTCATTCATGCATTATTCCGTCACTCATCACTTATTCATCCTCCATCCATTTCCCATCAATGTCATGATAGCATTCCTCCTCAGTCTCTCGTAGGCAACGCTCAGCAAATTTTCAGCCTCATCCATATCCAAAACCACCATATCGAGAAAGTCGTCGTCATTCCTTATCGTTTCCGAGCTAACTCAATAGCCATCCACTCAAAGGACATGTCTGAGCTCCTAACTCGATCTAGCGGTTTGGTGCGGATAAGATGAACATGGCTGGTTTGCTTTCCTTTCCTCCGTTGTCTTGGTGTGAGATTGCCGACTCGATCACATACTCGCTCTAGCCATAAGGCCATGAGTATGTGAGAGTCTAGGCTTGGTGTGTTGTGTTTTGCGCGAGGTGAAGTGTGGTGTGCCGACTCAATCACATGGACTGATAAGCGATGCTCTAGCCATGAGGCCGTGAGTAGCTTGGTGGGTATGTGAGAGTCTAGGCGTGATGTGTTGTGGTGTGTCGCGAGTTGACATGTGGTGTTGAAAGATATGCCGACTCAATCACATAGACTTGCAAGCCATGCTCTGGCCATGGGGCCGTGAGCTGCTGCGAGAGTCTGTGAAAGTCCAGGCCTGGTGTGTAGTGGTGTAACGGAGTCAATGTGATGCAATAGGGTGTAGAGATGTATGTGTGAGCATGTGATACCATACCTTCTACTGCTTCGCAACAGTAGGTGTATCACCTCGAAGTGCAGCAGGGGCAGGGTTGCCATGGTGCGCGAAGACAGCTTTGGCCTTCCTCATGAACTTCTTGCGCGTCTTGGGGTTGGTGCTGTGCTCTTGGCTGATCATACTCATGCCGTACTTCTCGCAGGCCATGTTGACTGCGGCTTGGTCAAATCGATACCCACTGTTGAGATCACCGCCGTATGTGGCTTCACGGGTCGGCTCGGTAGACTTCTTGAGTTTGTTGATTTCCTTGTCAGACCAGCCTTCTCCAGAAAGCTTCAGTCGCAACTCGTCACGCTCCTTGCGCAGTCGCTTGGTGTTGTCTACCGCGGCCTTGTTTTCCTCAATCTCTTTCTCCAGCTTGGCAATCGCATCATCTCGCCTCGCGATAGTGCCTTCCAATGCGAGCTTGTCATGATGGGCCCGATTCTTAATGGCTTCGATATCGTTTTGCAACTCATCCAACTTCTCGTCGCGGCGAGCCAAGGCTGCTTTGGAGCTAGCATCCTGCTCTTTGGCATTCTGCTGGAGGTTCTCAATGCGCATCGTCAAGTTGGCATTGCTCTTGCGTAGAGCAGCGGCTTCCTTCTCGGCCTTCTTGCGCGTCTCGATACCCTTTCTCATGAGCTTGCGCACAACTACTCTCTGCTTCTGCAACTGCTCTTGTGTTGTCTTAAGCTCTGCCAGAAGTGATTCGCGGCTAAGACCATGCGCATCGAGCTCAGCAGGCTGCGCAACGGATTGAGCCTCGACATCTACTGGATTCTCAAGCACCGGATTGTCAAGGGCCTCTTGCAGTTCGCCGGTGATGGGCGGGTTTGTCTGTTGTGAAGATGCCGTGGTCTGGATGAATGTTGGAGAGCTGACACTTGAGGCTTGTGTCGTAGGTGATGTCGAGCCAGACGCCGTCTGCTCACGCGAGGATATTTCTCCATGACCGACTGGACTGTTGCCGCCCGATGATGGCGCAGTGGACTGGTCCGACCACCGTCGCTTGGGCGAAGCCTTCTTGATGTCCTGGCGCTTTGTTGGTGGACCGCTGCTTTCGTCCTTCGATTCTTCGCGAGGGCGCTTCGTGCCTGCATGGCCGCTTTCAGGGATTTGGAGCGCCTTGAAGAGCCATGGAGACGTCCTGGCTCTAGTGCCGTGGTAATGCAAGATAACCTCGATCCCTTCGCGGCCCGAAAGCTGACTGGCGATCGCTTCCCAGTCTTTGCCATCTAGAAGAACCTCAAGCTTGCCGAGGCGATGGCGTGTCTTCACCTCGACTGGCAATCGGTCGACGATCTTTAGAAGGGCGCGCGAGACAACATCAGTCTCGTTCTGGCTGAATGGTTTCATTGTTATGAGGCGGCAGAGGTGCGGAGGTGGAAGATGGGAGAAAGATCCGTGATGGGGAAGGACGAAGTCGAGTAGCAATTTCCAGGTGATGCTGTATCCTTCGAGGTATGCTGTGGTGCCTGTTCTCAACTGCTGTGGGATGTTCGAGGCTATGAGTTGTGTCGGGGGCTCTGAGTTGAGTGCTTGGTCTTCGAGTCGTGTTTCAGGTGGAGTTTTGGGTG
>JAASFE010006150.1:114394-126568 GCA_013365205.1 Pseudocercospora cruenta
AGCGCGACTTTTGTTGAAGGCGTCCGTGCGAGTATTCACTTGCTTCCGCTTCGAGCTAGATAGATCACTCGTGTCTATTCATTGGCGCGTAGCGAGAGAGCCCACATAAGAACGTTCGGCAAAACTTAGTCTTACTACTTTAGGACTGTACTACAGCAGGTGAAGACGGTCTGTCGAAGACTCCACACTCCGCGACATACCTTCAACTCCTTGCTGCACGGTCGTGTATTTTGTCAACCTTTCACCTTCGATGGCACTCTCGGCCTGTCGACGACTGAAGCGGGCTGCGGACAGCATCGTCGGCGCCATTGAATCTGGACACGTCTTGAATGTTGGATCTCTACCCTTGCGTGTCTGGTGAAGGTAGTGGGTGGCGGTGTTAGCCCACAGTGAGCATTGAACCGTCTCGACACCTACACAAGTCGCCGGTCTTGTGCGTACCGTGTTGGATGGCCGCCAGGACAGCTCGTCTGCTCTTGCATCCACCGACGTGCTCGACTTCAGCGCCGAGATCCGCCATACTAGTCACGCGGAGTCCTACACCAGGCACATTTCGCTTACGGTCGATCGCCTGTGGTAGCGGAGAGGTGAGTGTGGCATCGTCGCGCGCGGTAGCGAATTGCAGCTCCCTTTTGTCTGCCCACAGGCTTGATCCTCTAAGTCGAGTGCTGGGGTACTGCTGCTGGTATGTTCTTGGAGATCAGCGCCGGCGCGATACTGTGTACGCTGTCCTGCTGGCACTCATGCTCGTACCGCAACAAGAGGTGAGTATGTCCGCACCGACACAGCGCCCACCTGCGAAGGCAGCGTGGATGTACTAAGTTTCTTTCTATAGGCCATCACCCGCATGGCTATAAGCTATACGGTGGAGGCCAAACTGTGTGAGAACGGAAGGTGGACCTGATGTGAAAGACGAGCTGAGGTCGGGATCCAGGGCTTGGCAAAAGAGGTTCTTTTTCCGGCATCGCGCTCCTCTTGCTCTTCTTCCCACACCTGTAGACCACATCCACCAACACGACTGTGGCCGCTCTGGAGCAGACAAATGTATTGCATCAATGGGCCATCGAATACGTGCATACCCCGGAATCGCTTTCAGTGGCCATCGTCCTTCACCTGACAGAATTCGCGATCGGGCGTCGGTGTATGCAAACAGGACAAGAAGAGCCGGATGCGGTATGGCGAAAAAGATAATGGCCGCTCGTCGTTGCTGGTGACTACTACGCACACTGTCGTGTAGGGGTGGACGATTCGCCAATCCCCTGAGTGAAGGCGCAGGTCCTGGCAAAGAATCTATGGCTGGCAATAGCTGTATACAATCTGCAGCGAAGCTATATCAGTGGCGTACAACCATGTCGCGCACTCTGCACAAGGTGCTGCGGTCCTTACCATAGCGTAGCGCTGTCAGTCTCGTTGAGGTGAGAACTGGCAGTCAAACAAGACTTCACAAGACATGTCTCTTTATCAGCTCAGACTTGCAGCAGACCATTGTGGAATCCACTAGCATTCTCACGCAAGACATTACACTGTATGTTTCTGGAGCACAAACATAAGTGAAGACGTACGTGAAGGTCACTTCCGCGCAGAGCTATCTTCAGGATCCAGACTTGCTCGATCCAAGTTTGCACAAGATCTCAGCATATCCTTCGCTAGATACTTCAAACAGCAAACCCATCTCACGAGCCGGAAGAGCTTCTTCATCGATCTGACCACGGAAACTGCGATGCCTGCTAAGCGTGCCGCCTCAGACATACCAAGATCAGAGCCAGATCCTAAAATTGCTAAAACCAAAGCAGGCACTGCCACTCAGAACGGCACAAATTCAGCATTGATGCGTGAGCTCGCCACAGCCAAAGAAGCTTTTGAAGAGCAAGAAGAGACAATCCGGCACCTCAATCGAGAAGCAAGTGATCATGAAGCCATAATCAGACAACAGCAGGAACACATTTCTCGCCTCATGAAAGTTCCGTACACGGCGGCACAAGACTATGCTGAGATACTGGCTCATGCCAATGGAAAGCTGCATAGCGAGGTGGCAGCACTCGAAGACCGAAACAGTGTACTTGAGACCGAGCTATCCATGGCCAGAATACTGTTTGAAAAGTTGATACCAGCTGAAACCGCATTGAAGGAGGAGAACGAATGGCTGCGGGCGGCTATAGCATTGTTGCAGATGAAGAATGATTAGCGGGGTCTTTCAGTTTCCAGGAGACTCGAAGAAATGATTGCGAACATGAAATGTCAAGTTATTTCGCAAGCCTGGAGCTGTGAGTGAGTGTGCACGAGTGACCATCAGGCTTTTGACAATTTCGTCTTCGCCTTCCACTGAAGATGGCGGATGTCCCAATGGAGTAATTTGTTGTTTCTTGTGCTTCTCTTGAACTTCGGGTCCGAGCCAGGTCCGAAGCAAGGATCTCACCGCGTAACAACGCGACAGCGTCGTGAAGTCATTTGATCTCTTCTTTCGTCCCATCACGATGTATGTGAAAGCTGCTCTGCTGCCTGGATGTTGTCAGAGCCTGCCTACTTCGTGTCGACATGTCCATTTGACGGCCACCAATCACTTTTGCCCCTCCAAGATGTGTCACCGCTATTGTGGAGTACCCAGCTGGAGGATCAGCACTTCGACCTCAGCTATGGCGCTTCCGTCCACGCCATCGCAGCGTACTGCAGGCCGCCAAGGGTCGTTAGCTGAAAAGGGCCACCGTCTATCCAATCTACGAGAGTCTTAAATAGCATATCTACTGCACAAGTGATGGCCTTGACGACCTTGACCGAGGCCTTCAACTCCGCACCATGGATCTCTCTACACTCCTGAACAGCGAAGCGGCCACCCTTGCGCAGTATCTTCGCAAGATTGCCTCCCAGCAAGGTCCCGATGCGGTCACCAGTCAAATCTTGGCCGGTGTTGAACAGGAATCTATACCTCCCAGGGTCTTCACGGTCTGGCTTACCGCTGGCGGAGACTGTCAGGCTGTCAAAGCAGGACTCCAGCAGCAAGTCTCCAAATCTGTGACGCATGGCGCTATCTCCAGGTTCGGCAAGCTTTTTCGCAGCCAACGAGTGAAAGAGGTATGGAATGTGCTCGGCGGAACCCCTGGTGTTGTGGACTTCCTCGCATCGACCTCTGTCGCGAATGTAAAACACTTTTGCAGAGAAATTGGAAGAACGGCGACTTCGAAGACCGCTCGCGAGACAAGGCAGTCTCTGGTTGATGAGCTGTACAAAGAACTGAAGCTTCGACAATTCCCAAATGCTGTACTCAAGACTCTGGAGAGACCACTGGCTTCACATCACCGCAATCTTTTGCCAGCATGCTCGGAAGAAACAGTTGTCTCGACCTTGAGCGCTTCGCCGACACCAGCCAGTGATGGTCTTGGCAAGCTTCCTGATACGCATATCAGTTCCATTCGTCGCAGGACCCTCTCTACTCTGAGAGATGAGGAGATTGAGGTTGACAAAACAGCATTGCAAGCTCTCTTGAGGATGAAGTCGGACGAGTCCATGTCGTATCAAGACGAGAGACTGTCTGAAAATACTGTCTTCTCGTTGGAAGTCCTGCGTGTCCTCTCCGAACGCAGATTCATCAAAGTGGGTGACGCTGAGAGCATTCTCTCTTGCTTGTCTAGGCCGCTCTTCCAAAGGTTATGGCGTTGTCGATGCACGCCGGCCGTTCTCGTGGCAGCTGTCGAACATTTCGTCAAATACTTTACAGCACATCTCAAGCCTTCAGCACGACATTTGGAGCTTGATGCCCACAGCGTCGCGAAGACGTTGATCCGCCGATGGTCCCGCCATCCTGAAACATATGAGAACCAGCTTGTAGAGCTTCTTGACTTGGTGCAACCTACGCAGAAGATCAGTCCCCGCCAGATTGAAGCACTCGTCGCTCCTGTGCATTCGTCGATGAAGTACAGGCTGTTCCGAATCATCATGCGCGTCGCGGCTTGCTTCAGGGTCGACATTGAATCTGAAGTTGATCTCAAGGCTCTTGATTTCGCATGGTCATCGGACTTACTCCTTGCTTTACCTGGACCCGAGAGCCGAGTGCTTTTGCAACGCCTTATCAAGGTGAAAGCCGGTGACGTGCTCAAATCCGGTTCTGCGAATTACGATCAGAGATTCGGCGACGATCCGAAATTAGTCCTGCTCTGGCTGTCCCGGGATCAACCAGATCTACTCTCGATGGCCTCGGAAGTGGTAGAGGAAAGCAAGAAAGAGGCTATCAAAGCTCGACAGCAGGAAGACCGAGCCCGCTGGGCATCCTATGCTCTGCATTGTGCAACAGCCTCATGCTCTCTTGACATGTATCGTGAGACGCTGCTTTGGGCAAGAAGATATACCAGAGATCCGATCACTGTGACTGACATCTACTCGGACAACTCGCTTCATCGCGAGCGTAGCCTCACCCTGCTTTGTGGCTTCCCAGAGAAGACAGAAGCTGGTGGAGTCACGCCACAGAAGGTCTCTGAGTCCGTACGCAAAGCGAACATGATCTGCGAAGAGCTACTTCAAACGGCTTGTGAGACTTTGACCGAACCAAGCTTCCAACCGTATCACTGGACTGCTGTACCACAGCTCATGGATCTCGTTGTTCAAAAGAGGCTGGAGCGAGTCAATGACCTACAAAATTCGATGACTCTCTCTGACGAGCAAGTTTTCGAGGCTGTCTGGCAAGACACAATCGTAGTCTGCCTCAGGATGGAGCGCATGGGCCTGGATGAGAAGCACGCCAATCTGGGCTTCAATACCGTAGGTGGCCCACTGTTGAGCATTCCCAAATTCAGCTCCCACACGCGACATGTCCTAGTGAAGCCACGACCGGCTACCCTGCGCTTTATAGACACCATTGCCAAGCAGCGCAACCAAATCTGGGTTGATTATCGGCCGACTCAATATCCTGCTGCATCTGTTCTGCCAGATCTGTACCCGAAAGGCCTGTCGATCGATTATCTAATTCCTGCCGAGATTGGAAAGGATGGACTCGGTCATTCTGATACTGCTGTGCCGTATCTACGAGCCCGAGCAGAACAAATCGTCTTCGTGAGGCCTGAAGATGCCCTATCTGTACAAATGGAGTCGGACGAGACAGATAAAGCCATTGGGCCTTTCGAAGAGGATTGGAAGAAGGCTCTCGAGGTGTTTGTCGCCAGCAGCTCTGATCGCTCGTCCGCAGCAATGGCTGCTTGGAGACACGCAGTGGGACCGCTCTCAGCTTCCAGACTAGATCCTGTTGAGGCTTTCCTGTTCTGGTCACCAGTATTCCAGGCGTCACTCTCATCTCTAGACTTGTATGGACCTTGGAAAGAGCAATTGAGCCAACCACCAATCTCTGCTTTGTTCAGAATTGAGGCCGACGACCTGCAGACTGAGTGGAACCCCGACCCCAAGTACCCAGAACATGAAGTCAAGTCGCGCAAGCTGGAGCGCACAAGGCTAAACGACATGCTGCAAAAGAACTCGCAATACATTAATGACATTAAGTCCAGTCCATACCGTTATGATATACATCTTCCTGCCTACAAGCCGACTCTGATCTGGAATCGCTTCAACGGTAAAGCCATGCCAGTCACAATGAAGGAGACGTTAATTGTCGCTGTCATGCTATATATTGCAGGGCAGCACAAGCCATCTGCGAGTCTACTACCTCGGCCATATCCTTCCGAATCCGCTCCAAGATTCCCGGCTGTTTACCTTGATGGAGAGTTTCTGGATCTCAACGAGCTGCGCACCGAATCGATCTGGCGCATTCTTGAAAGACTGTCAAGTGACGTTCCTCATACACTCCTGCTAGAATTGATTAAGGGCATCATCGCTGCCGCGGATCGGGAAGAAGAGCGTACTCCAGCGGATGCATTCAAGCTTATGATGGTGCTCTTCAAAGGCGATAGACCTCAGATAGGTCTGCAGCTGATCAAAGAAGTCGTCCTGGAGCGCCCATTAGATAGTTCTTGGCAGCGATCCCTTCTGACAAATGGCTTGCTCAATGCGCTGCCAAGAGGAACCGCTGAAGCGTTCTTGCACGATCTCAGCGAAAGTATGCAACAAAAGATGCGAGAGCAAGCCATGCGTAAGCATGACCCAGACTCATCGCAAACACCTCTGATAAAGGTGACCACGGTCAAAATGCTCTCACAGCTGTTCTCCGGAGCCGAATTTATCGACGAGCAGTCGGCAATCCGCATACTCGTCTCTCTGCTGAGCCGAGCGACGCATCTCGATGTCCGTGTCTCAGTAATGCAAAGCCTGATTGATATTCTTTCGAAGACCAAAAGTTTGGAAATCAGGGCTGAAATTATCAGTGCTCTCGAGAAGCACGTTGTTCCTGCGATGGCCAGCATCAACGAACGAAAGCCGATGATCGCCTACGATTGGAAACGTGCGGAATCTGATCTCTCCGAGCTATCAGACGTCTACATGGAGAACGATGCTACGTCATTGCCGCCACTGCTTGCTATGCTGTTTTCTGGACTACATTTTGTTGATCTCCGGGATGAACTTTTCTCGCGCCTGCTCATTCCGACACTACATGGTTCCATCCAGAGTAATAAGATCTGGATGACAGCCTTCTTTCGATATCTTGGTGTGAGCATTGACGAGCTTCCCAGCGTTCCCTGCAAAATACAACTGCTTTTGCGATTGATCGACTATCCTGAAGTTCTTCCTCTTAGGGAGGTCGAGGTCTGGGCACAGGCATGGACACAAATCTACGATCCCTCATTCAAAATGCTTGAGATCACACAACGCGTGCAAGAAGATAGCAAGCTTCGCGAGTCAAATGCAGGAAAGCATTGGCTTTCATTGTTCGGACCAAACGCATCCGGGCTGATCTACTCTAAAACGCTGGTACCACTTTTGAAGTATAAATGGAAAGCAAGGCACGATGGACCGAGTATCCAGCAGCTGCAGGATCTCTCGATGCGCCAGGCAGAGACTATACTGCGCAGCTCAGACTCGTCTTTTGCTGATTGGATGGGCTTCATCAGAAGTCTACATGCCCCAGTGTGGCATTCGGGTGCCTTTGCGATCTGGTACAAAAATGCCAGACCTCTATTGCAAGAGCTTGTCAGCCAAGTTGAGGCTCTCCGAACACAGCAATGGCAGCGCAGCCCGAGTCGTTCCCCGCGTATGCTCCCGGATACATTGTTTATGCGTCTACCTTTAGTTTTACCTCCGGATACAGGCTTTCATGAAGCTGATCTCAAGCAATTGTACAACGGCCTTGTGATGCTCCTCCAGGAGATCTGTTCCTCTGGCAGAGCGTATGGCAATCGATACGACCAATTCTCCGCATTCGTTAGAGGCATTGGGTCTAGATCGGATGACAGGGTCACCATCGCGGTAATGTTTGGCAGCCTAGATACTTCAGATCTCGACACTGCACAGGAATGGAACATCTTCAACGACTTGCGGATCGATCTTGCGAAGCAACTTCTTGAGATTGCGAGTGTCCCGACTTCTGACGACCTCCGGAGAAGAGCTGTAGAAATGGTGCAGCGCTGGTCACAGAGCATGGACGAGGACACCAGAATGGTGGGAATCAGACTTCTTGATGCAAAAGTAGCGCGAAGTGGGAAGAAACCATGGTATACCTCCGTGGAAGGATAATTCAGATATGACTATGAATGGAAGGTCACTGGCGTAGGCCTCGCCTCGACCGGAACGACGACAATCCGGTGGAGTGAAACGTTTGATCATTACTCATCAAGCCTCAGCAATCGAAAAGCGATCAGGGCTGCATAAAATGCAATATTCTACGAAGCGGCTATCACATCCGTTTCATTCTCATGAAATGACTCTGGATTGTGATCCAATCCAGTCCATCGACATTATAATCACGGGGATCAGCAGCATGGCCTCTGCCTATCTTCGAGTTGACTGAGTGGGAGTCGAAAAGCCTCACCGTCTTTCCTGAGTCAATTCGCAGTACAGCGATGTCATGATGCAAGATATCTCGGAAGTGATTGACAGCCATATCGGCTATCAGCAGAACTGGTAACTCCCGTCGTCGTTGGCAGCACGCTCGTAGTACGGGTGAGAGTGGGTGGTCTCGTCCTTGATCGTGACCTGTGGATCGACGTCGGCAGGAGACACGAGCGGGCGCCTTGTTGCGAGCCTCCATGCGAGCCTTCTGCTCGGCACGTGCTTCCTCAAGCGCCTCCTCGCGAGCATTTCTCTGGTGCGCTTACGGGAGCGACTTCGTGCCTGTGAGCAAGCTCAAGACGTAGCGGCTACGGATACGGAAGGCTTGTATCCGTGTCGTTACAGAGTCGGTCAACTGCGCAGGTGAACTGGATGGCATCTCGCTTGACTTGAGCTTCGGCCTATGGATGAGGATATACTTGATCACAGAGTCGACGATGAGCGCAACGCCGAGCACGTACGACACAAAGACCGACAAACAAGCGAGCCAAGGCTAACAAGCTCCAACACATATTCTATTTCTTTTGCTGGTCAAGGGTGTAGCGGCGTGGACAGCGGTATCTCTGCAAGATCGCGGGAAATGAGACGAGTTGGAGTCATGTGCGGGCTCGCAAATTCTCAGAGCGGCATCTTATCAACATGGACCGGTCTAGCTTACTTTCCAGTCACCACGGACAGCTCAGTAGCTTGTTAGAAGTGGAGAAGTTACCTTTCCCAAAGTGTCTTGTCACATGCTTGGATCAATTGGCATTCCTGTCCAAACCATCCCTTGGCGGGAAGAATCGTCACCGGCCACACAAGGAGGCAGACCCAAGCTAGTGGAGTTGCGGAGCCTTCCAAAAGCCAGGCTTTCTACACTCCTCCCAGTAGCACAGGACGAACACCTTGATCTCGGGGGCATGGCACCCTCTGAACAGCGGAGTCAATGCAGACCAAGAATTGCTGTCGAAGAGGCTATCTCAGCTGAGCTTCTTCCGATCCTCGCCAGCACGTTTCCTGCTGCTGGTCCTGATGGTGGTGGTCTTCGTGGTCTTCTGCTGTCCGTTGCGCTCGCGGTCGGCTTCGTCTCTCGTCATGTCTGTATACGCCCCTTTCGCGCGGACGCATTGAGGCTGGATCTGGCTCGACATTCTCTTTGTGGGTCGACACAGGCTCCGCTTCGTTCTTCTGCCCCGGCTTCCACTTCTGCTTCTTGCTCGGCTGCTTCTCTGCAGCCATGATCAACTCTAATTCTTCATTGTCAGACATGCTCATCTCGTCGCCTTCTTCTTTCGACAATGCACCTTCATTCAAGTAAACATGAGAAGTTCAACTTACTGCTCGACCCTTTACAGCCGCCATATCGCATGTAACACCGGCTTTGAGATCGTTGGTGGAGTCGGCGTTGTAACGCAGAGCCAGCACAAGATGTGTGACTCCTCATGCATGGTCATCTCATGGACAAAGAGTCAAACCAAGAGGGGCGGGTCGCAATGTCGATACCATAGCCAAATGTACCGCAGCAGAGCGATCCTTTTCTGGACCTGTGAATCGTAAAAGACCTCCGGGTCTCACATTGCGGTTATTCAGCCGAGTCTTATTTGTTTAGCTCAGAGATGAATCCTACTTGCAGCTGCTGAAGTATCGACTGAGCTGAGTGACTTCAAAGATGATTCAGGACAAGCCACGCCGGTCTGCACTTCGAAGCGACTCTGCTACAGTATCCTATCCGTGCCAGAAGCCACGGATCTCGTTCTCGAGGTGGTTCTTGTACTTTGGACTGAATCGTAGGGTGGAGCGGATGCACATTGATCCTCGAGTAGCTGTCAATCTTACGTCCTAGACGCGGTCGGCTGTGACGCTGTGGAACTTAACGCTACAAATTGTCAAATGTGCGCTCAGGGAAAGCTCACGTTGCCAGAGCTCTGATACAGCCGCACAGCATCATTCTATCGGCACACTGTGGAAAGCTCCACGTCTGCGTCGTTCTAGAATACCCTCTGACGAATGCAGGCGTAACAACTTGTCGAGGGCGTCCTTGTAGAATCCGTATTTAGCGAGCTTACCTATAGGGCATCAGCCAGTCCAAACATATTTCTAGTCGGGGTCAACACGTCGCGATAGCTCCACCAGGACGGCTGAAAGAATTGTCATGGACCCAAAATCAGTACACAGCTCTCCATGCTTTCCAAGATGGAGCGAGGCCTTCAATTCATGAAAATACTGCTTATGTGAGAGATGTAATCATAGACTAAGCGCAAAAATGGTTCAAGGCTAGACGTAGTTGGCCTAAGAGAAGCGTAAAGGACAGCTAATAACACCAAGCTCCGGCATTCTAGCGTACTCCTGAGGCCCATCGACATCGAAATCCTTCGCTTCTCGCAGTATGACACGCAATACAGTTTGTATCGCGCTGTACAAGAAGTCAGTAAAGCCTGCAAGCACCTTCTCTCGAGCATACTCACAGTCTTGCCAGAGGCATTCCAGCACACCGATGTCTTCCTCGGCCGAATCCCATATGCTGTGCAATATTCTTGCGATCTAGCACGAATTCATTCGGATCTTCGAAGACCTCTGGATCTCGATTCGCAGAAGTGTATACAAGCGTGACTGGCTCCTTTGGTTTGATGGTCTTGCCTTGAAGATCTATGTCTGATGATACAGTTCTTGCGAAGCCTCGGTAGGGGGAGTATAATCGAATGAACTCTTCGATCGCGGCGGGCTGTAGAGACTCGTCGTCGCGCAGCTTTTTCTGTAACGCCTTATCCTTGGCTAAGTGCGAGCATATGCTTCAGATCTGGCGGGTGATGTCAGCGGTCGTGATATCTTCTTATGCGCAAAGGTCTTACGAGAATCGGAGGAGCCACGACCCCGACCACCAAAGACTGCCTAAGACATCCGATCAAGTGCTCTTCGCTAAGCGGCTGGCCATCAGATGTCCTTTCAAGTAGTAATGACGAAGCTGGGTCTTCTTCTGGATCTCTCGGGTTTTGTCTTCGATCCTCAAGCAAAGCTCGCGCGATGTCATACATCCTAGTCGAGTTGGCGACTGTAGTCTCAGAATCTTGCATTCTCCAAGCGTTCAACCACGCAGCAGCAGTCTTAGCCAATTTTGGCGCAACGTCAGGATCTAGATTCAGCCATTCTGCTTCAACCCAAGCTACAAACGAAGCACCAAATCCTGCACTGATGTCGCCATGCCCACGCTCGAGAAGAGGTCGAAGTTCGTTCTCTGCATGCTTCTCCAAGGCAGGTGCTATGCGAGCCAGTCTTGAGGGTTTCAGAGTCCTCTCTAGAGCCGTCCGAAAAGGAGTGTGCGCTGGTGCGTCGAAGTTCAGCGGAGGTCTCCGAATGCCTCGCGGATCACTGGGTACTACTGCCTTGACTGAGGAGATGTATGTTGAGGAGTCTAAGGCTGCCCTTTTGACGTCTTCGTATCGTGTCAGCAGCCAGTAGCCACCATACTGATTCGTCCAGATCACGGGATGTCTTTGCCTGAGGTAGTCATACTCGGCATAGATGCTGTTGGGATTATTGCTGGTCACAGCACTCGAATTGTCGATATCGAACTGTTGAGCAAAAGGGCATTGGGTGGTTGTTGCCATTTTGATCCTCGTTTTTGCAACGACTCTGCATGCTCGAGTGGTCATCAGACTTATGGGACAGGTCTTTCAGTAGCATCGCAATGGCGCACTTCGCAGAGAGATCTCTGCATCTGCCGTCCGATCTACGGACCGATGATGACCGAGGAAGTTTGCAGATTATTGAGACTACTTGCGAGCGGTGAGTGGCCAAAATTTGGACAACCAATCGATAGCTTGCCGTTCGTTATCGCTGTACTTTGCGAGGTGGTACAGACGTTGGAGTGCATGATGCGGAGAAATTGTGCAGGGAGCTGCTTTTCCGAATGATATGAGCGGGACCGCCCCACTGGAATCCGGAGTCGATCAGATCAGACAACTGTCTCGCCATGGACACCAAACCAGACGCAGAGGTGAAGCATCTTGACGTGGTCGAAAATTCTTCAAGATCCCGTCAGCAGTTTTACAAGCCGATAACGAATGAGGAGAAGGCTCTCGATCGTCGAGTCAATCTCAAGCTTGACTTCTGCGTCGTTGCCATACTCGCGATCAACTTCATTGTGAGCATCTCTGCCACCTGTTCGAATGCATGTCCACTGATCAGTCACAGTTGTGCGGTATCGACAAGACTAATGTCGGTTTTGTGGCCACAAGCTCTTTTCTAAGAGATGCAAACCTCAAACGAGATGACATA
>JAASFE010006150.1:126639-189792 GCA_013365205.1 Pseudocercospora cruenta
GATGAACCATATCGTTGGGCCACGAATCTGGATGACTTTTCAATTGCTGGCCTGGGGCTCGATCTGCATGGCTCATGCTGTTATTTGTAACAGCGCCACTTTGGTCGCACTTCGTTTGCTTCTTGGAGCTGCCGAGGCAGGATTCACGCAAAATGGCATGTACTTGATGAGCACACTCTATCCCATGTACAGCGTAGGCTTCCGCATGGGCCTTTTCGCCGGCATGTATTCGGTTGCCGGAGCTTTTGCTGGCTTAATCGCGTACGGCCTGTTGAGGATTGATTCTGAGCGGATTCATGGATGGCAAGCAGTCTTTCTCTTCGAAGGTGGCCTGACCGTTCTCATGGCGCTTGTCACATATGTCATGCTTCCGAAATCTTTGGCGACCGCCTGGTTTCTGACCCCAGCGGAACGACAACATGCTGTACACAGAATGAACATGGATCTCGCTGGTACACAAGAAATGGCCGATATCAATGGCGGCGGAATCACTAGGCGAGATATTGTTGACGTTGCCAAGGATTGGAGGAAGTTGTTGATTGTAGCGTGCAATGTGCTCTCAATCCTCCCGGTAACGGCCTTCACCACGTTCCTGCCGCTGATCGTTGAAGGTAAGTGGTTCAACGACCTGTCAATTGATTCGCTGACATGAGGCAGGGATGGGCTATGAAGGCACCCAAGCGAGTTTAATGTCTGTGCCGCCATTCGTGATAGGCGTCGCTGGCCTGCTGATCGTGGTCTATTCTTCGGACCACTTCCACGAGCGCTCATTGCATACCGTTGGAGGTATGGCTCTTGGGTTGATTGGCTGCCTGGTAATGGCTGTTAGCGGCCTGCATCAGGAGCAGCTTCGTTATGGCTTCGCGCATGTCTGCATGGCGGGAATCTTCATCAGCGCCCCGCTCATCGCTGCTTGGCTGGCAGATAACACGCCATGGCGTGGCACGCGCTCTGTGATTCTGGGCGTCAACGGATGGTCAAATCTTGCAGGTGTGATCGCTGGACAGGTATATCAGTATACCAACCGTGACGGAGCCCTTTCATCGCTGACACGTAACAGATCTTCAAAGACAGATACGCACCATCTTATCGTACCCCACTTATTATCACGATGTCGCTCATTGCAGTCGGGATGCTCGGCTTTGTCTTCGTGCGAGTCATGCTGATGGCTGAGAACCGGCGTCGAGCCGCAATTATCGCAGATTGGGACGAGCAGAACTTCGAAGATGAAGCATGCTCAGAGGTGCGACGTGGCGACCAGAGATGTACATTCGTTTACGGG
This sequence comes from Pseudocercospora cruenta, assembly GCA_013365205.1. Taxonomy (NCBI): domain Eukaryota; kingdom Fungi; phylum Ascomycota; class Dothideomycetes; order Mycosphaerellales; family Mycosphaerellaceae; genus Pseudocercospora; species Pseudocercospora cruenta. The sequence goes on from JAASFE010006150.1 coordinate 127,922, forward strand.
ATGTGACGATTTCGATTGAAGGCTCCAGTCCTAAAAGTATCCCTCCATGGGCTTTGAAGAGGCAGTCGGGGCAGACCGGGTACCACTTCTTGAATACCTACTTGCCAGACTGAACTTCTTCTCGCATCTCACCGAGCACTTCCTCATATCGTGCTTTCAGATTCTGATCCTCGTTGAATATTTTGACTCGCTCCACCAGGTGTGCTCTCTTTACGTTGGCAGCTTGTGTAATCTCTTGAGTGAACCATTTGCCTTCACGGTGAGCGAACAGAGTCCACGCGACCCCAGGTCTACCAGCTCTAGCAGTGCGGCCAACACGGTGAATGTATGCTATGAGCGAGCGAGGAATGTCGTATTGAACGACGTGGGTTATAGGTCTTCCCTTAATAGAGTCGAGACCACGCGAGGCACGGTCCGTCGAGACAATGATTGCTGGCTCGTTTGTTTTAGAACGCACATTCGGTCTGCTTGACTTGACCAGTGTCGTGATGTACTTTGACCAAGCAGGTTTCAATGCCTTGAAGAGGTGGGCCAAGCGATGGGCAGACTCGTTGCTTGAGGTGAAGATGAGCACGGTCGGTGCGAGGGACTTCTCAGTCGACGTAGGCCTCCGCACGGTCTCAGAAGGCTTCTGCTTGACCGGCTTGCCTGGAGCCACAGCCGGAGTAGCGTCGTCGCCACTGGCATCGCTGTCACTATCGCTGTCGCTGTCATCACTGGACGAATCACTGCTCATCGACGATATGCTGGAGTCATCGTCACTATCACCACTGTCGGCATCGGAGCTGTCGTTATCGGTTGACGTGTGAGCGGAAGTCTCAAGCCCGTCCAGAACTCGCGATCGCAGAAGTTCCACAACGACCAGCGGTTTCTCGGAGCCGTCGCCAACGGGAACAGAATTTTCGGTAAGTGTAGTCGGAAGCTCAAAGCCTTCAGCGCTCTGTCTCACGCTGCCAGTCTCTCCTCCTTCGCCATTCCTGTCACCTGAAACCATCACCTCCTCCTCAGCTTCAGTGCCACGCACAACTACAAGCTTGGGTCTTCTCAGGCGTAGCGAGCTGAGTTTCGAAATGTCCCTAGTCATTGTCGCCGAGAGAACTACTTTTCGAAGAAGCCTCTCCCTTCTCTCGTCCCAAAGATCATTCGCTCGGAGGTAGCGCTCTCTTGCATCTTGCTCGTCATCAAATCGTGGACGCGTCAACTCCGTGTTAAGTTCGCTCAGGACCCTCTCTTGTTGATTGTCAAGAAGCTTATCTGCCTCGTCGATCACCAACCATTGCACATGAGTCAGGGTGAAGCCACTAGTACTGTTGATATGTTCCATAAGCCTTCCGGGTGTTGCGACGAGCAGATCGACTGCAGAATCATACGTGGGAACATGGTTAACGAAACCCGCGATGGTATCGGCAACAGTCTCGTCTATTCGTGCGTCCTCTCTAGCGTCTCCTGAACTCTGATCAAGCCCGCCAATGCGCAGCTTAGCAATGCCCAGCCTCTTTTGGCACTCCTCTGGATTGTACCTCCGACCACGGTTGATGAGTTTCTGCTGCTCCTCCTTGAGTGTGCGATTCGCAGGTACGTGCTCCGTCTTGACACCGCTCCCCGAGCTCAACGCCTTCGCCACTGCGTCTACTTGGAGAGCCAATTCTCGAGTGGGTACAATAATGAGAGCTCTGAGCCTACCTCGATCTGAGGTCTTCTTTCGAAGAGCTTGAATTATTGGTAGGAGGTATGAGATGGTCTTGCCGCTTCCTGTGGGCGCACTTACTGCAATGTCAGGCAATCGCTCTTCACATCCTGGCAAATACGAAGAGCCAGCTTCTCCCGGAGGCAGTAATAGTGGTATCAGAGCTTGCTGTACAGGCAGAGCATCTTGAAAGCCGAGTCCTGCCAAGAGCTTCACTGTTGAAGTTTCCAAGCCGATTTCGCTGAAAGTTGCCCTACTTTCTGAAGAGACGACAGTTGGTTGCGACAGCCAAGACGGCAGGACTGAAACCGCGGATTGCTCGACATGCGTGTGATCGACGTCTGGTTCCGGAAGCGAAAGCTGTGAGACCACTGTCGGCACAGGGCCTTGCGTGTTGTTTAGGTCTGCTCTCTTGTCCTCGTCCTCTTCAGTACGCTTGACAGACTTCTGGAACTTGCCCAGAATCCCGCTATGCTTCCTCATGTCTGGTTCATCGTTGCCATTGGACGCCTTGTTATCCTCGCCGACGGCAGGTTCAGCCTGCGCATTTGCGAGGACATTTTCAAGCTTGTGTCGCCTCTTCTTAGGCTGCACTTGCTGGGCTATAGTGTCCTCGTCTGGAACATGACCATTTGTGTGCAGCGTGGCAGTCTCTGGAAGAGGTTCTGGAGCAACAGCATCCCGCGTTTCAGCTTCAGCTTCTTCGCTCACGCCTTCTTCTATCCCTTGCTCCTTCTCTGCAGCCTTGCGTGCCTTTCGAGCCTCTTTTTCGAGCTTGTGGCGCTTCTTCGCATTCTTTATGTGAGAAAAGTCGCCTGTCGCATTTGTAGCTTGAATCGATGCAATTGTGGTAGGTGGAGGAGCGACGGATTTTTCCTCGACGACCGCTTCGATGGGCTCAGTAGGCTCTTGTATAGTTGATGTTGGCACAGTCGCAGGGTCAATGCCCTTTTTCCTAAGCCTCTTTGCTTTGCGCTCAGCGATTTCATCCTGCGATCTCTCCCGCTTGCGCTTTTTCTCTGGCTCTGGGGTCTCAAGCTGTTCTGGCGTCGGTTGTTTGCTCGGGGCGATTGAAGGAGCAATAGTCTGCTTGGGCGGTATATATCGCTTGTAGAGGGTCGACATTGCGCCCAGCGCCAAAATGCTCTATCTGTCGCGAAAAGATCGCATGTGCAAGTTCCAGACGAGGAAGCTCACACTACGGGAGGCGAGATCGAAAGCGCGCCAGAATTGCCAGAGCTACCGCGGCAATGCCAAGCCTGTGAACGCGACGTGGAATCGGTGGATGGCAATGGCAGCAATATGTCACTCTTCCTCTCATCAACACACGTAGCATTGTACTCTCCATTAGCAATGCAGCGACTGCAGAACTACAAGCTGTGGCCGAAGCGATAGCACTGAGATCAGGCTCTGCCGTCGCAGCTGCCACACGCCTAGATTCTTCCGCGTCCTTGAGACGTGCACCATCAAGATGCCTTACAATATTGCGTAAGAGTGCTCCTGGAGTTCAGACGTAACAGTGCTGATTGTGTCAGCATGGTATCGGATTTCTTCTATCCTCAGCCCGGAGGTGTTGAGAGCCATATCTATCAGCTCTCCAGTGTAGGTCACAAAACATGGATTATCACAGAAGTGTGCATATTTTCTGACCGCGATCGTAGAAGCTGATAGATAGAGGCCACAATGTCATTATCATCACTCATGCTTATGGCGCCCCGTATCCCAGCCGATCTGGAGTCAGGTATTTGACCAATCGATTGAAGGTCTATCATTTACCGCACTGGATTGTCTTCCGTCAAACGACATTCCCGACAGTCTTCTCGTCGTTCCCGATTCTGCGACAGATCTTCATCCGAGAGCAGATTCAAATCGTCCATGGACATGGCTCACTTAGCAATCTATGCCATGAAGGGATGCTGCATGCGCGAACCATGAGTCTGCACGCTGTCTTCACAGATCATAGTTTGTTCGGCTTTAGCGATGCTGCTAGTATCATGGCCAACAAACTACTCAAATTCAGTTTAAGCGATGTTGGTCACTCAATTTGTGTCAGCCACACATGGTACGTTGCCTATGCTAAGATGTAGGCGCACTTCTGACGTACATGCAGCAAGGAGAACACGACACTGAGAGCTTCACTCAATCCGCTCGCTGTGTCAGTCATACCAAATGCCGTAGTCCCGCGCGACTTTAAGCCCTACTCGCCAGACGAAGCAAACTTGCATAGCGACAAGAACGCCATTCTACCTCCTCCGCCAGATCCGCGGAAACCTGTCGGTCCTGATGACCCCATCACGATTGTGGTGATTTCTCGGCTGTTCTACAACAAAGGCACAGACTTGCTCATCTCTGCGCTTCCACTACTGCTACGACAGCATCAAAACTTACGCTTCATCATCGCCGGAAGTGGTCCCAAAGCCATCGACCTGGAACAGACCTTGGACTCACTCCCACAGCAATTGGCATACACACCATCTGGTCAGAGTCGGGTAACACTTCTCGGTAGCATTCGACATGAAGAAGTCCGCGACGTGATGGTGCGAGGTCACCTGCTGCTCTCGACTTCGCTTACTGAAGCTTTCGGCACTGTTCTTGTCGAAGCGGCTAGCTGTGGCCTCATGGTGGTAGCCACAAGGGTCGGAGGTGTACCAGAAGTCTTACCTGGCAACATGACTGTCTTCGTCCTCCCAGAAGTCGAAGACGTTGTACGCGGCGTCACAGAGGCCGTGGGCATCCTCACAAATCGTACAGTCCGACGAGACAAATTTCATGATCTCGTTAAGCAGATGTACTCTTGGTCAGACGTTGCTCGGCGGACAGAACGTGTCTACGACATCATCACTGGCACACCTTCCGCGCCTGATAATGCGCAGTATGAGGATGCAGACATGCACTACGGTCAGCCACCGCAGAGCTCGTCAGCTTTGATGGACAGACTGAAGCGGTATTTTGGTTGCGGTGTATGGGCTGGAAAGCTTTTCGTGATTGTCGTGGTGGTGGACTACCTGATCTACTGCTTCTTGGAGATCATGTATCCTAGAGACAAGATCGATCTCTGCAAGCCTTGGCCGGTACGCAAGGTCAAGGATGATTTTGAAGCGGACTCTTTGTATGAGGATGTCCTGCCCGCTAGAAACGGAACTGTAAAGCAGAAGAACTGGCGAAGGAGGGAGGGCAGGGAAGAGTGAAGAGTGGTTCAGGAACGGCTCGGCACTTTGGCGTATGTGAAGGCTTTGAGATACCCTCTTGCATGTGATCTATTCTCTTTCTTGCTCATTGTACATCTGGACCCTGCCTCAGATTCTGCGCATGTGACAGTTCACATGAAAAGCGCATGACGAGTACCCATTGCTTGCGCTTGTGACTGCTGCCAACTTCTTCCACTCTTTGCCACACCAATCACATCAGACATCTTTGATATGTCTACTATGCAGTATCACGTGGTGTTTTGGACGACTCGGCCTCGACCATTGTCGCGACGCTGATAGGCGATTGGACCGGAGCTGACCCCTAGCGTGGCTGTTTCTGCCAAGGATACCGCCTCCACCAAAGTCGACTTCATGCTTTCCGTCGCGCTCAGCTTTCACGAATCCTCCAGGTCGAGTCAGAAGACTTTCACGCATTCGACGCGTACTACCACCGCATGATGGATCCGCATGTTAACACTCGCAAGAGCAGTCCATCTCCCTCTGGGAGGATGCTGCTGCCACTGAGGCCGCGATGACCATGCCTGCCATGGAGACCTGGAGTCGAAATGGCCTGCGCTCCAGCGTACAGGCTGTAAAGCGGATATGGCAGCCCCTATCAGCCAAGCTGGACTGCGAGGTATCCGAAGCAGTCATGTCCAGGTCATGTCCTTCTACTGCTGCAAGGCCTGGCAAAGGACGCAGCTACAGACGACTTGCCGAGTCTTGAGAGGATCGATCATAGCATTGATATATCGTGGAGAGTGTTGGAAGTCGGTGGCTGAGCCAAAGGTAGATATCAGTCGAGTCAAGGGAATTTGTGGCCTGGTAAGTTGTTATTCTGCTCTCTCGACAATGTACATCGCCAAAATCTTGCTAACAAACGCTTTGCCTTCGACTAGACGGACCCAGCTTGACTTGCTTCAACTCAAGTGAGGGGCCAAGAGCTGCACCGGCAACAGCTGTGACTCCTTGATTGGCCCGCAGCAGCGCGGTTGACTTGACGCACATGTTAAGAATTTGATGAAAGTCGGGGGTCTGACATCTGCCACCACTACACATCTTCACCTGCGCCGTCACTGCGATTCACTAGGACACTCAGTATTCAAGGCGCGTGAATAGTTCTCAACAAAGGCGGTCCACTGGCACTCATAGCGACATCAAAGCGCCTGAATAGCAGGAGTTTGCCGTCATCGACACTCGACGCGCTTTCAGCACCAGCACCGCTTTGCAAGGCCGTCAGCCTCCCCTGTGATTTCTGTGCCCCCTTCTCACCTCGGCCACGATCGATATGGCAGATCCACACGGCTCGCAGCCTTCTAAGTCTGCTTCCACTGGACACCACCAGGATGCCGTCCAGGCGTTCTTGAACATCGGCACACAGCCACCTCCTCGTTGCAATGGCACCATGGGCAACGCTATCATCGATGCTCGGTGGAGACTCATCGAAAATGCGAATGAGAACGGCGAGCTAGCCAACCCAAAGAGCCTCGTCGGCGGCCACGGCACATGGCGTTTCCTCACTGAGCACGACAGGTACTACGCAGGGTACCTCAACTACACTACACCCGAGGCTGTCCACGAAGCGAGAATGTCTAAGACCCTTGACGAAGCTGGGCCGCGCGACATGCCGTGTATCCTCTTCAAGCCACGTCGAGATCTCCTCAATCCGGCGACTCAGCCTACTGGCGATGGCTCCTGGGTCTACTTCACCGACGAATCTCGAGAAATGGCCAGCTACCTCGGCGGGCAGGCGGATTTTGGATTTGCAGGACAACCAAATCCATCTGCAGACGATATCTGGACCCTAAGACAGCGACACCCGCGCTTTGTCGACGGCGTGCTTATTGATCCCACTGAGAACATCGACATCGCCTGGCAGTACAACAACCCAGCCGACGCCGCTGTTCCTGAGGCTGAGGACAGTGTGGAGATCGAGGAGGAGGATAGAGCGGACGAGACTCGGTTCTACGAAGATATTGGCTACGGCATTGACGAAAACACCAAGCTCGCACACGATCCGACTAATGGAGGAGAATGCGACCAGACAGCCCAGCCGGGCTGCAACTCCAACTATCAGACTCGGCTCTTCTACGATGCCCTCAAGCGACCTAAGAGAGTCACCCTCGACCGCGCTCACGTCACCAAGACCTCGAAGACCGGCCCGGTCAAAGCAGAGCCGAACAAGCTCTGGTACTGGGACCAGTATAAATGGGTGCGCTGGGAGGGAACGGCGAAGATGAATTGGAGCGACCGCCAGCAAGTCATCAAACTTGATAAATGGCGCGATCAGTCCTGTGCTCGCGCAAAGTGGCCTGTCAAATGCACCTCGAAGCCAGCCGAGTACCCACAAGAGCAGAAGAAATACCTCTTCGAACTCGTCTCCCTCAACAATGGCAATAGACCATATAAAGACGGAAAGTCTTTCACCAAAGACTTCAACGAAAAGTTCCGTCTTGCCGACAAAAGTGCTCGTTCGGAGAACGCTATCAAAAATCTCGTGCGCAAGATGTGCCTCGACTTCAAGAAGAATGGGAAGATGACGGGTCCTCGACCCAAGGGCCCAGTACCGAAGAGAAATAAGCGGAAGGAGAAGGAGACGGCGGATGTGGAGGACGAGGAAGAGACCCAAGAGGACGAGGAGCTCGAGGATGGTGCTAGTCCGGAGGATCTCGAGGGAGATTTGGAGGATGCTCCAGGAGAGACAGATGATGAGGTGGAGTAACTTTTGAGCTTTTGGGTGCGAAATGGTGCGTTGTTGTACAGATTTTACATGAGCCAAGACACTTTTTCCTCCTCCAAAACGTTCTTTTTTGGCATTTTCCAGGCGCTCGCTCCGTCTCATAGGGGTGTATTACGCTGCTGATAGTGGATCTACAGCAACGTGCTCCAGCGTTCCCGGCGGAGTTTTGCAATGTGGTATACTTGACGTCCTCACGTAGGAAGTGTGTTCGGGAATTTTCAAGGCGCTCGCTCCGTCTGATAGGGGTGGATGAGGCTGCTGATGGTGGATTTACAGCAACGTGCACAGTCTTCCCTAGCGGAGCTTTGTAGTGTGTTGTAATTGATATCCTCACATATTAAGTGCTTTCAGGCACATTTGGGGCGCTTGCTTCGTCTGTGATGGAGGTGTGGTACCGCTGATAGTGCATCCATTGCAAGTCGCTCAATTCGTTCTGGCGGAGCTATCGTGATGTGGTTTCCGAGACGCCCTCACATAAGCAGTGTTTTCAAGCACCAATTGGGACTCGCTTCGTCTACAAGGGCAGTATGGTGCCTCTGGTTGTGGGTCTATAGTAACGGGCGCAGTCCGTGCTGGCGGAGCTGTCGCAACGTGGAGTCCGCGATACTCTCACATATGCAATGTTTCAGGTAGATTTTGGGTCTCGCTCCGTCTTTGAGGGTTGTGTGGTGTCACTGATAGCAGATCTGTAGCAGTGTGCTGACTTCGTGCTGGTGGAGCTGCCGCAATGTGATCTCCCTGGTACTCTCACATAGAGCGGTTGTGCAGGATCAGTCTCGAACTCGCTCCGCCTATAAGGGCTGTATGGTGCTACAAGCAGCCAACCTATTACAAAATGCCCAGCCTTCTGAGCGGAGCTTTCGCGTTGTGCGTCCTTACTCCGCCCTCTTCGTCTTCTTAGTCCTCAACTTCATCATCAAGAAGACCAGTCCATAGCTCGACAAGACGAAAATCGCCACAATGCCCGCATTCCTCCAACCATAATAGTCTTCCTTCAAGTTCAGCGTAGCCAGATAGTCGCTGCCCATCTTATACTGACAAACCTCGCAACCCGAGGTAGCCGAAGGATTGAGCAGATTTGCCCCAGATCCTGCTCCCTGGAGGTAAGGTCCAAGATACTCTTCACAAGTCTGATTCCCAACCGGATCGAAAACCGCCAACTCGCTCTCTTTGCATTTGACCTCCTGATCAAACATCGCAAACACAAGCATCGACCCAACCAAATAATTGAAAGGATTGATGTAATAGAGCCAATATCTCCAGAAATTCACGATCTGCGAGTATGGAACTAGGACTCCACTATACCCTGCGAGCGTGAATATCACGAGAGGGTTGACCAGCGAAGCGGCGACTGCGTTCGGAGCATAGGCTGCGATGAGTTGGCCTAGACCAGTGTAGAAGAATTCGTACAATAGCATGTCGAAGAAGATGGCTCCGGCTTTGCTCGAGGCGGTGGGTAATCCGATGGTGTAATAGAATGTGATGAAGAATTGTACTGCGCAGACGACGAGGTAGGGGAGTTCTGAGACGATGAGTCCGGTGACGAAAGCAATCCAGCTGTACATTTTTGATTTCTTTTCTCGTGCGTCGTAGATGTCTCGTTTTTCGATGAAGAGGGGTTGGAGTTGAGCTAAAGACGTTCAGTGTGTGGCTTTGAGAGGGTGTTCTTTAGACGTACCTATCACGCCAGGTGCAACGAAGATGAAGTTAAACAGGGCGAACATGCGTAGTTGTAGTTCTCCAACGCTTTCGCCAAGTTGCCAGAAGGAGAATCCGGTGAATAGTCCTACGAGGATGTGCAGTTGGAACTTATTGTTCACGTAGCCTGTGTTACGCCATAGCGTCTTATTAGCTCGATTGCTGACAATTTTGATCTGATCCCATAGTGGCATCGCGAACTCATAGTCCTGGTCAACCGTAGCAGTTGAAGTCACGGATCGAGATCTTTCGAGGGCGATTTCATCCAGGTGTTGCAGCATCTGCGTATGCTCGGGCGAGTCCAGCCAAATTTTGCTCCAATCCCGTTTGGTATCTGAGACTACGTCGATCATGTGTTCGGCAGGGTTCTTGCCAGCCGGGCATGGAGCGCCATTGCGTGCGAAATATTCTCGAATAGTAGCTGCGTTGTCTCCGATGTCTCCAAAGTACACGGTATTTCCACCTTTGGCTAGAAGGAGCAGGTGATCGAATTCGCTGAAGAGCTGAGCGCTTGGTTGATGGATTGTGACCAGAACAGCTTGTCCGGCAGCTGCGAGCTTCTTGAGGAAACGCACTGTGTTGCAGCCTGCCCGTCAAGTCCTGATGTGGGTTCGTCCAGGAAGATTAGTATACTAGGTTTCGATACAAGCTCCACTCCGATCGTGAGTCGTTTCCTTTGCTCGATGGTCAGACCTGGACCTGCGGGAGTGCCAACTAGGCAGTCCTCTATGTCATGCATCTCAAGGAGGTCAAGGATGACATCAACGTATGCCAATTTCTCTTCTTTTGGGGTGGTCCGCGGCTGACGCAAGAGGGCAGAAAATTCCAGTGCTTCTCGAACAGTACTGTTAAGGATTGTGATCAGCATATTGGACGACTGTTGATTCGAGAATAGACTTACGTCAAGGCCTCATGGACATCTAGCTGCTCGCAGTAGCCTGCTGAGCGCTGAAAGCTTACTGGCAAAGGCTTGCCATCGACCAAGACCGAACCTTGAATGGTTCCAGCTGTCTTCCTTTGGGCTAAGACATCCAATAGAGTGGTCTTGCCTGCGCCTGAGGAGCCCATGAGAGCTCCTAGCATGCCTGGCTTGACCCATCCATGCACATTATTCAACAAGACTCGTGGACCATCCGGTGTCTGAACTGTGTACGTCAGGTTCCTCCAAGTGAATGTGGACTCATTGCGGATGAGATTCTTTTCGAGAGATTGATCTGATGGAGCCTCAGATGAGCTCCCAGTCAGTGCTTGTTGCTTCTCGGTCGTAAGGCTTTCTTCGTCGTTGTGGTTGTTGACAGCCGTTCGAGCATTCTCTCTGGGAATCAATAGGACGCCTTTCCGATCAGACTCGGTCTTGTGAGTCATGGTGAACAGGATCGTCAGTGCGACATAAAAAGCCCACCAAACCCTGGGCGCATCGTCAGTATATTGTAAACCTGAATCTCAGTGTGAAATCGCCTACCAGACGATGCCGATGTTTCTCCACATGCCTGAGTGGCTGTAACTTAAGCTGTCCAAGTATTGTGTTCCAGTCAGACTTGCAGCTCCAGGCAATGCACCACGAACTCCCGTGCACGCTTGATTTGCAGTGGAGTTGTACTCCGGTCCGCTGGGAACAAGGTTCGGTCCCACGCAATCAATGACCTTGCCATCGAATTCGTTGGAAAGAAGGGCATTGTACGCATAAGCTAGCGGGTCAACCCAATAAATCCTGCGAATGGTCAGAGGATCGAAACAAGCTTGGTAAATGAGCTGTCACATACCAGACAAACCAATTGCCCATATCAGTCTTTGGAATCATGTAGCCAATGTATAATAGCACCGCCATGACGACGACGCCCGAGAACTTGGCTGCACCGTCAAAGGTCCTAAACCCAGCTCCGACTGCTCGGAATAGAGCTGTCATGCAGAACGTGGTGCTCAAGATGGCGAACCAGAAGATGAAGAATACACCTGCATCCATAGACAGCCCGCCGAGGAAGTAAGCCACAAGCGAAAAAGCAGAGATCTGCAAAAGGATGATGGGAACATCTGTGATAATCTGGGAAAGTACCCAAGCAGCAGGATGGGGGAGTGCGAAGCTCTTGTGCTTGGCGAGAACTGGCCTTCCGGTGAATGCGTCTGTGACTTCCGATTGCGCAACAAGCGCATTAAACATGAAGGCGGTGAAGATGAGACCTGACTTGCTGAACAATCCTGACGAGTCGTCGGGGGCGTTGTAGAAGAGAGAGCCAACAATGAATGCCTGAATAATCTAAAGGTAGGAAATCAGACTCGTTAGCATTCCTGTGTATATTCAACGATGACAGAGTTGCGAGGATACTCACGTTGCTCACTTGCTTGACTATGAGATTCGTCTTGTCACCCATCAGTATCTGGACTTGCCGTTTGACTGCAGCACTGAGCTGAGCTGCGAAGCCGACAGTGAATGGCGATCTCTTTGACAGCCAGCCAGGGCCCTTTTCATAGGCCACGGCACGCTCAAACGCTTCGGTGTCCTTCTTGGCAGCATTGGATTCCGGATAGTCGTACTCGCTTCCCATGAGCCGCTTGAGATCAGAAGCCTCGTAGATGCTTCGAATGGCCTCCGCGGTCCTAGGGAAACGCAGGTCGAAACCCTCACGTATCTTCCGTTCAGTGGGCACCGTGACCCCTGTCAAGAAGTCAGCCACGTTGGCGCCTTCAGCGCATACGAAGCCTAGATCTTCCATAAATCCTTTCGCAGATTTTGCTGGTCCATAAAATATCTGCTTGCCCTTTGCAAGTACCAAAACTTTGTCGAAGAGTTCGTAGATGCCATTGCCTGCCTGATAGAGGGTGACGATAGATGCAAGACCAAAGATGTCCGATAAAACTCGTACGGCCTTGACATATTGAAGAGCAGTGTTGGCATCGAGCCCTCTGGTCGAGTTGTCCCAGCAATAGACGCTGCCACGAGTAGCCATGGTCTCCAAGATGCTGACTCTTTTCCTCTCGCCACCAGAGACACCTCGAACAAAGGTGTCTCCTACCCTCGTATTGGCAGTATGTGAAATGTTGAGAAGGCTGAGCAGAAAGTCTTTGCTTGCCAATCTCGCTTCCTCTTTGGTAGCATAATCGGGGTGTCGGTGGTAGGGAACCTTCAGTCGTGTGGCAAAGTCAATCGTCTGCCCTACAGTGAGAGTTGGGAAGAAGATCTCCTCTTCGGTGTTCATGACAATCTGACCACGGTACTTGGCAGCTTCATTGGCACTCAGCGAGCCGTACCTGACTTGATGCAAAGCTTAGCATACACTCGATCATTGAAAGATACCAATATTGTATCACTTACCATCGCCCTCCACTGAGCTGAAGCCAGCGCGCCTGTTTGCCAAGACTTTGAGTAGAGATGTGCACCCGGCACCAGGTCTGCCCAAGACAAGCAACATCTCGCCGGGCTTGACGCATCCATGACTGTTCTCGATGATTGTTTTCGTGGTTGCAGCCGCCACGGATGTGCCTCGTTTGAGCTTCTCTGGTATGAATTGAGAGCCTACATTCTCGTTGAAGGAAGCATCGGCGCCCACGCCTTTAACGGTAAGCTGTCTCCAGGTGACGCCCAGTCGTTTGGATGCGTTTTCCCCGCTGTGACTCTGTCGTATAGATCTCACTTCGGGCATGGCGCTCCAGTCCACGCTTGCAAAATCTCCTCATGCTTCTCGATGTCTCCAAATTTGCGTTGTGTAGCTTGTTCCGCTGCTGAGGCAGGATCCATTTCGTCGCCCATGATTGTTTATAATGACAGCTTCGATGCAGAGCTCATATGGGAAAAGCGTTCGCCAGTACCTGGGGCTATATGGTAGATCTTGATGGACTGTCATTCGGTATGACGTGTGAGCATTATTGTGTAGGCGCCCTAGACTCTGCCGCTCACGGCCGACTTTCAACTGCTTACATGAGAAGCCATGAACCCAGACTACGATAGCCAAGCACATTCTGCACGACATCGTTGCGGGTTGATTGAAACGGCCGTCGGTGCTCGCCATATCAAAGCCAAGAGCTTCAAGGCGAAGGTACCCTGGGCCATCACAAAACCGATATCGATGACCAGGTCTAACGAGCATGTCCAGAGCTCGTGGACGCCATGACGGCAAATGAATTGCAGTATACGTTACAAAATCGTAAGTCGAGTACCGCTCGGCCGTAGGAACTTGTTCATTGCAGTCGACCTGTGTTTAGTGATCAGTCCTATTGTAGACACTCACCCTTGCATTAAAGGCATTGTAAAGTAATCAAAGTCGGAAATGCTCTCCTCAGTCCCGACTTTTAGCCCGCAATATTGCAGCCATTGCGAAGTCCATTCTGTTTAGACTGGGACCTTTGCATTCCTGTGGGATACGGGATCGTGAGGTTGCGAGTTCCGCCGTGCGGTAAGCTGCGGCACTGCAGATAGCCCTTGAGATTACAATGGATGGGCTCTAGTGTGCGTCAAAGACTCGTAGGCCATGCATCATGCCGATATGTTATCGTGATCATAGAAAGCCTCTTCTGCTCATTCTGCCAAGGCAAGGGCGTAAAGCGAATGCTGACCGCTCACCGCAGACTGAAGATAAAAGCTGCGAAAGCCTCCTGCCGAAGGTTCGTACAATGTCTCGAACTTCGTGGCTTGCGCTTGAGAGAAATCTTGAAGCGCTTCCACGGCCGCAGATCACCCACTGTTCCTGAAGCTTTTTGCGATGGGAACTATACGTAGCAATATAGAACACGGAGCTGGCAAGTGTTGGCGGCGGAGGTCGATCGGTCGTCGAGCCGGAGGTCGATATGTCGAACGTAATCGGAAAAACACGCCGACACCGATCTCCTACTCAAAGAAGATCTTGTTGGAAATAGCCGTTGTGAGAGGAGAGAAGATTGTGTCGAGCTTTCCAAGTTGTTCACTTCCAAGCTCGGGCCACCCGGAGGGGACGTCATAGGATCTGGTAGTTTTACACATTGACTGCCTTTTCTTTCCCTCGCATCTCGAACTTCGCAAAGGCCTACAGAGGCACAGCACTGACTTCTGCTATTCTGAGACCCACGGGTACGTCGAAATCTGGACATGTCTTCGTCGCAGCACGCCGCTGTGCTCACCAGCAGGGATCGACAGAAGGAACATGGGCTTGAAGCCAATGCCGACGCGGAACGCGTCTTAACGGCCGTGAGTCCTGACACTCTGTGAAAAGAGTAAACAACTATGGAGATCACTTATATGCGTTGAGCCATCTGATTTCGCATCTGCAACAGCCAGCATGGCTGACATTTGTACTGCCTTGCATCTTTATACTGACGCGAAATGTAACGAGCCTGCTACCAATGCCAACGGCCTTTTCTGTGCCTTTCATGGTCGCCAGGTCCAGGACCTGTACAATGGATACAAGAGGCGTACTGAAGAGCTGGACAGGCTGAACAACGCACCGCCCGCCTACTTGGCCACCTCGAAGTTGTCACTGCGGAATGAGACATTCTCTGTGGTGGACGGCGAAGACGCCCTCGGCGAGCTTCAGAAGTATCTCTACAGGAAGTACAATCTATTAGAACGCGTCATCCGAGCAAGAAAGCTTCACCATGCCCACTTCTATAGCCAGACCATGGATTTCGGCCACAAGGCTTACATAGACAAGCTTGTCAACGATAAAAGCACTGTCACGACAGCACTTGAACGCCTCGCTCAACGGACATCTGAAGTCCTGTATAGCAAGCAGGAATGGTTCTCATGGGTACGTGAGACGCAAAATGCAGAAGAAGAGGTTCAAGAGAAGGAAGCTATCAAAATTAAGAAGGAAGCGCAACTTTTTAGGAGGCACATGAAGCAGCTTGAGAACAGAACACGAGCGAAGAAGAAGCGTCAAGATCAGAAGAGACAAGAGGCATTTCTCAACCAAGCGTATGAGGAGCGGATGCGGCAGTTGCAGAGGGAGAGGGAGAGCGACGAGGATTGGGATCCTATCGAGGATGCTGTAGAGGCCGAGCGTGAAGACTTTATTGCACTCATGAAGCGCCTGCTCTGGCTCTCTTCTGAGGAAAATACAGTTCAACAGGGTCATGATGCTCAACCCGTTGAGGATGAAGCACGTAAACCCCCGTTTGAGAAGCAGAAGGCCGACGCTCCCGGGGAGAGCGCACCTACGACCGTACAAGAAGGTAATGACAAGACCTCGCTTTCCCGAAATGCGAAGAAGCGGGCGAAGGCGAAAGCAAAGACGCAGAACAAAGCGAAGACATCGAGTGTGACCACTGACATCGTCAAGCGGGAGACCGAGAAAACCACTGCAGCCGATCCCAAAGTGCAGGTCAATGAGACTCGAGAGGAAATGCGAAAGCGACTTCTGGAAGGATCAGACTTCGAAATGGAAGGAATGTATATGTACGGCACAATCAATGCTCCAAATTGCGGCCCAGGCAAGATCCCAGGACTGCCAGAGTCGGAAGTCGACAAAATAGTGGAACAGGTCGCGGAGATCAAAACTCTGCTTTTCTGCCGACTTTTGTTGACACAGGCAAAACTGCTCCCGACCGCACTAAGAGCAAACAGTATCCCAGAGTTCCTTGCAGACCCAGAAGTGACAGTTGTAGATTTGCGCGACCTTTGTCTGCGAAATGAGCAACCGACACTTCAAGAGGTCAGAGATGCTTGCGCTGATTTTGCTCGTGGAGAGGAGCACGATGGGGACGAAGAGGACGAAGGTCAAGACGAACAGATGGCGCACGACCATCAAGCTCAAAAGCGACGGAACAAAAGCCGTCTGAGGTACGATGACAACGTACCCGAAATGCTTCGAACGCAACGCGAGCAAGCCAACGAGAAGTCGCGGCGAGCGCGTGGGCTTGCACAGCACGATGGCCCATCGATGATCGATTTCGGTGTGATCGACGACGGCGACTTCAAAACGAAGACGATGCGCATTCGCGTCTGCGGAAAGTCCATCTTCAACTATCCAAGCGAGAAGGCAATGGCCAGAGGTGGCTGGCTTCAATTTTCTGTCATCGCCAAGGGCACTCGATTCGAAGATGCAGCCACGTTATGTCGCAACTGGACTGAGCTTTGGGAGCTCACGACACTTGCCGTCTTCAATTACTTTCCTTCGAATTCTTGGGCGACATGGGCTCTGGAAGCTATGCGACAGCAAATGCTCAAGCTCGGTATTATCCCATATCTGCAATTTGATCTGGCTGAGCAAATGACCTTCTCCAAGGTCAGCTTCGTGAACCGTCAAAGAGTGCGTGGTATTTCGCAGGCCAAGAATGTCATGTGTCTCTATTCCAAGCGCAACGATCCCATCAGTCGACGCTTTGTTCAGTATCTGCACATGGCTAGTGCAAAGGTCTGTGTTCTGGTGCGCGACGCGAAGACCAGCAACGTTCTCCGGCCAAGACCTCCTCAGAAACATTTCTGGTTACTGCGGGCTGGCTTTCAACATGGGGTAGACTCAGAACCTGAGTGGACCGTGAAGAAGAGCATCGGTGACGATCTTTTCAAAGACCTCGATGGTCTCAAAGCTCAGACATTGCAGCTCGGATTCAATGACATATTTGATGTCACTGTATGGAGTACAGAGCCCGGTCAACAGTGGGCTACGTTCTACAACACCATACAAGATGCAATGATCAAAGCCCGACGAATGTGCTGTGGGCTTGATATGCACGATCCGGTGGCGCCCATCATCAAAACTCTGGTCCGAGATAATGAATCCGGCAGGACTCGTGATGCCTTGCCAGACGAAAGCTCACTGTATGACGAGCTCCACAATGGCACTTACAAGACTGTCACGGCCCACTTTGAACCAGGCACAGAGAACGCTGAATGGAACGATGAGCCTCATGCAGGTTTCTTTTATAGTGCAGTAGATGCGGAGGAAGACTTGGTCTTGTTCCCAGAAGAAGCCGAAATTGCTGCAATAACGGAGCCGACAGATGCCATATATACGGAGCTAGAATCGCGTGGTCCGAACTTCAAGCGGTTCCTTCTCGATCTGGAGGGCGACCAGGAGTCGGACGACTTCGAGGACCCGATGAAGGAGCAAATCGCTAACAAACCCAAGCGACATCTCGAGAATGGAGAGCAAGCAGGGTCATCTGCAGAAATCGATGGGTACAATGACGACGACGAGGAGTTGCTGTCAATACCAGATGACATTCCAGAGTGCCCCAACCAAGGCGAGAATCCTGAGTGCGATTGCGCGGAATGCCAGTGGTTGAAGGAGCATGATACAAATCACCAGGCGATCGTGGAGGCGGAAATGAGCGAATTAACGCTCGAAAATATGGTAATTTTATGTGATTCACCATGATTCATGTTCACCGCTGACGTCTGCGAAGAGCCATGTACCGTTTGATGAAGCCGATATTTCTCGGCATTACGAAGGGAGCGCAGTAAGAGTTAGTCATCTCGTTGACTTCATTTGGGATTCTGCAGCTCTGAAGAGCCGATTCTCCCGTGAGCACGCCCTTTGTATGAAGCATGACTTCTAGCGAACGTGTAAGACTGAGCCAGTGGTGTCAGAGATGGCAGCATTGTCTCAGCGCGGTGCCTCGGAGTGCCTATGGTTCGAGCCATTGCTGACGATTATGATCATCGCTATTAGGTGGCGTTGAGCCAGAATACTTCCTTCATTTGGATCGCGAAAAAAGTAGGCACTTTAAGAAATGCTGGCATTCAGCTGAATTCGACCTTCAGCTTGCGAAACAATGGAAAGAGATGCAGGATGTCGTTGCAGAAGCCAAGATGCTGATTTCCAAGGACGTCACTACATGCATCGGCGTGTATGAGATTCTCATGTGGCTGAAGGTCAAGCCCTCAGAGCATCGACGCGTCGTGAAGGATATGCTGGACGCTACCGCGGCAATTTCTATGTTCTTCCCAAAGCAGCAAAACAGCAATTTGAGAAAATTCCTCGCAGACCGGGTAAACCCCATGAATCAAGATCAGCCTACGCTTTTCGACAATCATGCAAAGGCCAAATCCCGACCATACGCCAGAACGCCCGACAGCGCTTTGAGCATGCCATCCGCATTCTGGAGAGATGCTGACCAGGTTCTGAAGAAAGCACGTTGTCCGACCGACTGGGACATGCTGATTCGGCCAAGAATTGCTAAGCTACTGAAGGCCGGCCTTATAGCCCCTGGCTTCGACGCTAACATGTACGGTTCGACGGCGATAGCCACTACTGCAGCAGGTTCAGAGCAGAATGTCTACATCGACTATCGGCAACTGATGAAAGGATCCGATGATTCGTGCTACCGACTTCGAGATCCACGGTCGATCGATCTGCTTGCTCATGCAGAAGCATTCGGAAAGCGTCATGAGAACGCACGGTTTGCTTTACTAAGGGTCTGGACTCACCCACTCTTTCTTCCACTCATGCTGGGGCCTGACTCGATGGAACACTCAACGTTCTATGATACTCTTGGACGAACATGGAAATTCAAATTCATGCCAAGAGATTTTCCTTCATCCGAACGAAGCATGCAGAAAAATGTCGAGGATCGTCTCTTTGGCGTTCCTCAGCCGAAACAGTCTATGGGAGGACCCCCTAGCAGTCTTTATGAAGCCATCCAGAAGGGTCAAGGCACTCCACGTTTCAAAGCAATGTTCTAAGGTCGGATGGAGGTCAAGAGAGACATGGTCCTTGTGATGGGACGGGACGACGCTGATCTCAGGCGCTATGCTACTGCGGCTATTTTTGTGCTGCAGTCGAATCCTTGGAGACTGGAAGTGGATCTTTGGAAGAGCTTCGTTGACGTGGACCTGAAGTTCTTGCAGGAACTGGATAAGAAATGGCTGGAATGATAGCCTCGCCTTGCACACTATGCAGATAGGCTGAGGTCTAGCAAGTAAAGCCCGCCGCTCTGCCCCGAGGACTCACAATATCGTCAATTCTTTTGATCCCACGGGACCATCTTCGACTTTGAAATACATGCAAGCCGCTTTTCCCGTATTTCCGCATGAGAACCCCGTGATGCTCGTTATCACTTTTACTCCTAACGTCGCTTTGTGCTGTCCAAGTAGCCAGGCTACGCCGCGCGCGTTTGGACTTGTCAACAGGGCAGCCATTTGCGGCTGGTTTATGTCATACGTCTCTCCTGGCCACTGTGCAAGAAGTCAGCAGAAAGTCATAGCTGGTATCAATTCTAGACAATTCTTACATCGGCAAGCTTGGGTATGTCATCCCCAAAATGGTTTTGGGCTACTCCGAAGACCATCATAATGATATTCCTGGTCTGTGGGTTGATGATTTCATGGCGGAAGACGTGTTGGAGATTCCTCATGAAGTCGGGAGGTTGGTTCCTGTGCTGTGCATAAAAGGCCAATCCAAGACCGAATCCATCTGACCAGTTCCTCAGCTTCGTGATCTGATTGGGAGGAACGCGCTCGTCTGGATCCTTGAAAGTGTTCGCGTGTTCTGGGGACCAGTTCACCTCTGCCACGATTGCACGGAAGTCGTTGCTGATCCAATTGTCGAACCTAGCACCTGTCTCCGGATACTCGACACCATCAACTTCGACGTCATATGTGTGATAGCTGACAATACTGGTCGTTGCCCATGGGTTGATGTTGAGCTTTGTGAGTGCATCGTCGATGTCAGGGAAGTCAAGCCGGCCTGCATCCGTGATGCTTGTGTCCCAGCCCCAGTCGTCGAGTGATTGTGGATCGGTCCAGTCAGTGGCCCACTGGTATTCCATCTGACCAGTGGCTTGATTCAGATGCTGGGAGTCGTCATTCAGCATGCACATCAGATGGTTGCCTTCAATATATAGTCTCTCGCAGTAGCCGAGCTTGTCGGGATCATCCTGACTGTTGGCAATGATGTTGTCCCAGTCGCAGACAAAAACTTGCTGCCGTCCAAGCAGGGTTACTGCGTGGTGATGTAGACTTTCATTGTCTCGGGTCGGAAATTTGAAGTCGCCTTTGCTGGATCTGGTGTCCTCGGAGAACAGATGCAGCACACCGAGTACGATTGCCAGCAGGATTGATCCTAGAATGGCGGCCGCCATGCGCCGATCATACCGAGTCATGTTCATAGTGCGAGGCATATGAAGGAGTCAGCAAGTGTATTGAAAGACTGCTGAGATGTGGACAGTGTAGAGGCTCTTGATGTTATCAGATGAGGAAGTGGGAGAGATTCGGGGTCATAAGTGTCAATGTCATGTGAATCAACTGAAAGTAACTGTGTCAAAGATACTGAAGTATGAAAGTGAAGCCAGCCACTTTCACATGCTCATATGATTGCTCCTTCCTTAAAGTCATCCATCAATATCAATGCCGTCCTGGATATGGAAGTAAAGACACCAGTGAGGCGCATCAAACAGCCCAGAACAATCGAAGACCGACATCTGCAGATGTATTAGCAAGCACCTTATCGAACGGACTGCTCAAACTTACATAGTCGATATACTTGTTTCCAAGTTGATGCTTATGCTGACCCAGGAGCCAAGCAACTCCTTTGCCATTCGGACTTCCCAACGCAGCTTTCGTCTGCGGATCATCCATTGTGAACTCGAAAGCTGGAAACTGCAGACACGTATTAGTGTGCGGCATAGTGTACAGCGGAAACAATGGGATACTCACGGTGTCACCATCCTCAATGCTCTCTTTCCCTATCACATTCTTCAAAATTTCAATAGTCTCCTTGTTAGCAATAGTATGCTGAACCACGTGCCGAAGATTCTTCAGATCAGCAAGCTTGCCAATAGACTTGGCGTACTTCTGCATAGCGAGAAAGATCAAGTCCGACCAATTCCGTAGTGGGGGAAGGGGAAGGATTGGTGGCAGTGGAGGCTTCTCGTCAGCTCTTTGGTCGTTGATGCCCTTGGGGCTAGTGTTATCAGCCGCCAAGAGGACGCCTTGTTTGATGTTGAAGTGATTCGAGTATCGTGAAAAAGTGGCAGGATATGTTTCGCCAGCCTTCGGATCATGGCTGGCTGAAGAGTGCTGCTGGAATAGATTCACCCAATCTTCCTCGTCTGTTGAGATTTTGAGGTCTTCGAAGAGGTTTTCCAGGCCCATGTCCGCTATATCGTACGGCTCATATCCGCCCGATATGTCAGAATGATCCTTCCAGCCGTAGTCTTTGATCTTGCTTTCGTCTGTCCACTTTGATGCCCATTGATCTGCATCGGTGCCAATAAGCATGCAATCAAGATTTGTGCCAGTGTTGAGAGGTAGCTCGCATTCTTTGTCCAGCTGGCTCAAAGGCTTGACAGTGATAGCTTCTGCAGCCGCTGCCCAATCGCATGGTTGCCAGCGTTTGGTGAAGTTTCTTCTGGCTGAAACATATCGCACTACATGTGATCCGTCGTAGTGGATGTGTGGAAAGGCGCTAGTAGATAGTTGATGAGTGAGAGCAAAGATCAACAGAGCTGCTCCGATGGCCATACTGGCGAGGAGAAATTTGTGGCCATGTTGTGCTTGACGATTCATGGCTGTTTGTTATCCTTTCAGGGTTTGAATATGTGGCTGATGTTGTTAGGACGTCTGAGAGGATGAAGCAGCGGCTAGATGAGTGAATGTTGTCCTGTGGTTCTGCAAAGCACTTAGTAGGTCTAGTCGCACTTTCCTCACTTGCGACGTCAAGCTTGTGTAAAGGAAGAAGTGAGCTCCAGAACATTATCTGGTCAGCATTCCGGGAAGTCGTCGCAAGGGATACCTTCACTGTACAGCACGAGCGCAGCTCTGTAGGTAGCAGACAGCAGCCTAGCCTCGCGCATTTAGCGCAGAGCGCGTATGTGCTGCTTACGAATAGCCTCTTCGTAGAGGTATTGAGAAACAGGTTCTTCTCCATTGCCGCAGATTTCCTGTGACCAGAACAAAAGCTGTACTGATTTAGCTACGAGCGCCATATCAGCTCGAACAGATCGACATGATTGCGAGCATACTTGCCTTATAACTTCGCCCCTTGGCCTTTGATCTCCCTCTTTGCTCTTTCCCTCAATTCTCTCCGCAAGAACTTTCCAATAGCATTCTTCGGAATCTCA
The DNA here is from genome assembly GCA_013365205.1 of Pseudocercospora cruenta. Classification (NCBI taxonomy): domain Eukaryota; kingdom Fungi; phylum Ascomycota; class Dothideomycetes; order Mycosphaerellales; family Mycosphaerellaceae; genus Pseudocercospora; species Pseudocercospora cruenta. Next base: position 150,204 of record JAASFE010006150.1, read on the forward strand.
TCCACGAAGACTACTCCTCCTCTCAACTGCTTGTACGGTGCCAGCCTCTGCTTCACGAAATCCTTCACTTCGTCCTCACTTGCCTTCTCGCCTTCTACAAGCACTGCATACGCCCTCGGCCAGTCCGTGCCCGGATCATCAGGAGCTGGCACACCAACGACAGCAGCTTCTCGAATTTTCGGATGCGTGAACAAGAGGTTCTCAATTTCGGCAGGAGCAACTTGCAGACCCTTGTACTTGAGAAGTTCCTTCTTTCTGTCTACCACGTAGAATTTCCCATTCCTGAAAACAGCGATATCGCCGGTGCAGAACCATCCTTCGTGGAAAGCTTCCGCAGTGGCATTGGGGTTATCGAAATATCCGCGAGTCACTAGTGGACTTCGGACGAGAAGTTCGCCTTCTTGGCCGGGTTCGACGTCATGGAAGTCCTCATCGACCATGCGTAGCTCGACGGTCGGGAGAACGGATCCAATGCAGCCTGTGTCGTCAACTTCGCCCTTGGGTTGAGCTGTGACTGCCCCCGTTGTTTCTGAAAGGCCCCAAGTCTGTCCGATAAATGTCGTCTTGCCATCACCGATGCGGGCGTTACTGGCTTTCTGCAGCTCCGAGTCCATAGGTGCGGCACCTGTACTCGCGCCTTCTATGCTACCCAAGTGCTCCGGTCCGATCTCTGGGCTCTTGCTGATCCTCAACCAAATTGAAGGAACGGTGTAGAATGCCGTGATAGTGTATTGCTTCAAGTTCTTCAGCAAGTCGTTCCAATTGTACTTGCCCATCCATATTACTTCGCCACCGGAGTATTGTGGGCCGATCAAGTATCCAAAAAGGCCTGCAATATGTGATATCGGAAGGTGTCCAAGTGTGCGGTACTCCTTTGGTTCTGGTGGTCTGCCAGCTTCAGTCTCACGAATTGCCCATTCTCGGCCTGACAATGCTGTCAAATAGGTTTCGGCGACCAAGTTGGTGTGGCTGAGCATGACACCCTTGGGCAAACCTGTTGTGCCTGAAGACCAAAGTATAACAATGAGGCTTTCTTTCAACACGGCAGGATCATAAATCTGCCGCCATTTCAGCTTAGACTTGGAGATTGCGTTGATTTGTCCTTCCAGTGACTCCAGCTTCCATGCTCCCTTGCCGGAGTTCAGGACCAGAACGTTTCTTAGTGAGATACCACATTCTCTGGCAGCCTTCATCGCGACATCTTTGTGCTCAGCTCCACAGATGATGTGATTAGACTTCCCAATCTTGACCTGTCGTGCCAATTCTGCCACAGTCGAACTTGGACTTGCAGCAGAGTAGACACCTCCTGCAGCAATAATGCCAAATAGAAGGGCCGGAACCAATAGCTGGCCATATGAGATAACAGTAATTGTGTCTTTGTTAGGGCCGTTGCGTCCGATGCCAAACTGGTGTCGTAATCCGTGTGCGATGTTCTGAAGCAATGTACAAAGCTGAGCCTTGGAGATCTTGTTCTCTGGTTCGTCAGCCTCGACGTGAAGAATAGTATCGTCTTGTGCAAGGCTGTGCTCGGACTCTAGACAAAAGGTTCAGTCCAAACTCTGAGCTCCAATGTATGAGTTCGCACCAAAAAGTAAGGTCAGCAAATCCATCGGCGGGATCTCGATCTGCCGTTGCGAGGGATGATGGTAGATTCGTTGGATACCTTCCATGGTGATAGCGGCAGTCATTTTGCTACGCCTTTTGTGGCTTTCTGTTTCGCAATGGGCTTGATAGTGATAGAGAAAGAGAAGAGGAAAATCTGCGCCAGTGAAGAAACCCGACTCCTACCTTTCAAACATATCGCAAGATGTTTAAGATCCTACACGATGATGCTACTTGTGTACGAAGACCTCGGAAACCGCGCAGCGCGAGTTGCTCCCCGCTTTTGGATTTCGCATGCGATAATCTCGCGGTAGCGGACATCCCGATGCGCGCACAGCACAGCATGGAGCAAACCAATGCCAAGACTTGACATCCCAGCATCGAGTCGTACGCCTCGCAAAACCACCGTATGATACTGAGCCATCTGGACCTGGATGAGTGATTCCGACATGGGTTGCTCACGATCCGCTGCCTTTGTGAGGTCCTAAGCAACGCTGATGTATGCTGCATCTTCCAGCATCCCAGAGGTTTCATCAAGTAGGATCGTGGGGCTTTCAGCGTAAGCAGGCCAGAAGAGTTGGCTCATCGATCGAGCCCGTCCAACTCAATCATCTTTCGTACTGCCTTGACCACATCGTGCTCGCCCATTTCCAGAGCAGGATCATCCAATTTCTTCTCGAGTAGCTCGTCAAGCATCATTCTCATACGGCTCACAAGAACACCAATTCGAGCCCAGCCTCTGAGCCGAACCCAGCTGTCGACAAGAAGTCCACGTCCTTGCGGATCGATCTCAATCTTGCCACCAAACATTAATAGTGCATAGACGTTGAACGGCGTAAGGTCTCTGATGAAGACTTTGCTGGTAGCCATCTTTGTGAAATATGACATGTAGACGCTGTTGCCTGAAAAGCTCTGGGCATCGAAGAGCGTTGAGGACGGATGCACAAACACCCGACCATTCTCTTCGTTGAAATACTTGATCGTACGAGCTTCAGGGTCGACTTCAACAGCGCCAGAAGATGAAGCAGCGTACTTCTTATCAGGAAAGTCGATACGAGCGACCTGAGGTTGAAATGCTCCTGCTATCAGCGCTCGAAGCAAGACTTCAGAACCGTTGTGCTGGTTGTAGACCTTTGCTGCTCGGCTACCGGGTCGGTAGTCCGATGGAAGGAAGCCTGTCTCCTGGAGAGATGCGAGGTATTGCACTCTATTTGTGGAGATATCCAAGAGCGTCTGATGGTTGAGGAAATTTTCGTCACACCAGCGACGCAGTGATGATGTCGGCTCGCCAGCTGCACGACGCGAGGACCATTCTTCGTAGGCGGAGTGATCACACAGCAAGTCGCCTTGGCCCCTCCCGAAACTGCTTCTGGCGGCTTTGGACTCCTCTCGCTTATCCTTTGGGCTGACGAATGGGCTCTTGACTGTCAAGATCGCGGCGACTGTGATGGTGGCGTCTAGACAGCCGAATGCAGCTCCGTAGACCATCAACTTTCCACAACGAAGATCAGCCGGAATCATTGACAAGTGTCGACCAAGAGCAGTCAAATCCATGCTATCGAGTGCACCCATCCGAGACAGTAATTTGAGTGCACCCTCTACAGCGAGGGTCTCGGGCGGTGTCAAAGCTGAGGCTAAAAACGCAGGTACATCAGAGACGCCCATGGCTCTCACAGACAAGCAAAGCTGCTCAAGAGGCACTCTCCGAATTTCGGGGTCTGGCCTTTCGGCCATCTTCGCTTCGGCTGAGCGAGTGTACAGCTTGTAGCACTCGCCAGCTCTAACACGACCAGCACGACCACGGCGTTGCTTGCAAGCCGCGCGTGACGCCCAGACCTCAGCAAGCTTGACCATGTTGTTCGCAGGGTCAAAACTGGTTTCCTTAACACGGCCAGTGTCGATGACTGCGACGATGTCCTCGATTGTGATGGAAGTCTCAGCAACATTGGTTGCAGCAATTACTTTGCGAAGACCCTTTGGCGCTCGTGGAAATACGCGACGCTGTTCCACACTCTGCAATGAGGCATGTAGTGGTAGAGTATGTAGATTTGGTACACCTCTCAAGGCACGCAAAGTCTGGTCAATCTCTGCCACACCTGGCAGGAAAATGAGTATGCCACCATCAGCGTGGCCAAGCTTCCGATCAATGAGCTCCACAGTCCGCGCGATAAGATCATAGTTGATCCTCGTGCCCACGGCTCGCAAGGCATTGCCCATGCTGGGTGCGTCTGATCTGGGTGTGTTGTAGCCTGAGTCACCCGGCGTTCGATCATCCAAAGAAAGCTCGGCCATGGAATCCTCATCTACGGGTGCAGCGCCGAAACCTGTTAGTCGAACAATTTCGTCCAGGTAGATGTCTGTGACTGGATGTGTTCGGCCTTCGATCTCGACTTTGCCAACGCTCGAAGACGAACTGAAGTAGCTTTCAAAGGTCTGAGCATCAAGTGTTGCGGACATAAGCACTAGCCTGAGATCTCTGCGCTTTTTGAGCACGTCCCTTAGCAAGACGAGTAGGAAGTCAGTGTCAAGGCTCCGCTCGTGGACTTCGTCAATTATGACATGGCTCACATCGGCCAGACTGCGTACTACATCGTCAGTGCTGCCCCCAGAAGTCTGCAGCCGACGTAGCAGGACACCGGTTGTGACGAAAGTGATCTTCGTCACGCCTTGTTTCTGCCTTGATTCGCCACGGATTGCATAGCCGATCTCATCACCTACTTTGACGCAGCGTTCGTCCGCGACACGATCGGCAAGTCCAAGCGCTGATATTCGCCGAGGCTGTGTGCAAATGATGTTGGCTTGATCTCCGAAGCAACGTTTGATTAGATCGTCGAGGATAAATTGGACGGATTGAGTCGACTTTCCGGAACCAGTCTCGCCAGAGATGATGGTGACTTGATTATTTGTAACAGTTTGCACAATTTCGTCTTGTAAATTCCAGGCCGGCAGATTCTTTCTTGACTTCAGCATATTCTGCTGTTCAGCCAACAACTGCCTGGCAGACCATTCTTCGCGTATCCTCTGGCTCGATGGCGAATCTGGTGTCCAGGATATCGGCTTCGGCTGTCGGCGAGGTCTTCTGGAGGCTGGTCTCGAGGCCTCCACTGTGGAAGTTGTAGTTGCACTGGCTACCTCACTCAGCTTTCCAGGCTTCTCAATAATGGCTGGTATGTTCTGCTCAAGCCAGTCTACAATGCTGAAAAGCATCTGCACTCCCAAGAAGTCGCTAGACGCTGCAACAAGGACTTGTTTCAGAATTGCTAGACGCACGTATGCAGGTAAAGCTGCTTCGATGGCAAGCAGGGGCAGGGCGTTCGGATAACCTCTGCTAGGTGGCCGTGCTCGAACGACGATGGGCTGTTTTGAGGGGGTCTGTAGCTCGAGCACGATAGTGCATATTCTTTCATGGTTAGTGAATCTGTCGCCGAATATTGCTTCTGAAGTGGCGATTTCCTCGTCCCAAATTTCGTGATCAGGTGTGGCATCTGGCATCGGATTCAACTCATGACCTAACAAGCGTGCTTGCAGTGCTTCTGCTGCGCGACTTTCATCGCCCTTGTGCAACTCAAGCATATCTGCGCACAACTCTGGTGAATAACCTGTCGCTGCCAAGCGTTTGATCTGATTTTCCCGCTTGAGATCGCCGCTCGCCATGCTCACGCCAGCAAGGTAATTATCAGGCAAACACCAATTTGGCAGGTCGTCCTCGGGCACGTGTATGAGGAGCCACTCCAAGCATTCTTCTCGATCTTTGCAAAGCTCTGCGGCCTCTTCGACGTGACTTCTCCGGAATCCGATGTTGGACAGATCATCTATAACCATCTTGCGCTGGTTAGTCGTCATTTGAACGGCATGCAGATTCCATGCACCACCTCGACGAATCTGTCTTTCGACCTCACGTCGCATCTTGACACCCATCTCGACCTTGGGCACACGCATCCAGCCTTTCAACACATGCTTGCTTTGCACCTGCCCATCGAGACTAACGACTTCAAGCTTCTTGTCCTCTACTTGTTGCTTAGCCTTGTCTGCTCTTGCCTTTTCTCGTGCCACAATCGCCTCGTCGTGCTGTTTCTTCGCCAAGAAGGGATCTGCTTCGTACAGGTAGCCTTGGCCCTGAGCTATAGCAGCACTTTTCAGGTCTTGAAAGTCGCCCTTCCACAAGTCTCGGTACGTTGGGGGAAGCATCATATGAATATTCTTCATATTGCTGACGCGAAAGAGCGCGTATGCTGCAGCGAAGTGCCTTGCTTCGACAGCACTTTCTTGGGTGCCTCGTTCTTTTAGGTAGTCGCTGGGTGGGACGATTGGAGGTAGAGCGGTGATCTCTTGGGTCTTGGGATTCTTCTGCTTGATGATCACGCCTCCAGTAAAGCCAGTCTTGGTATTTCCACGCATGGTGTATTCTGGCCTCTCCCATTTCTGCTTCTGGCAGTGCTCGTTGAACATGGTCTGTGGCAGCTTGCCCGTCCATGATGCGCCTCCGATCAGCGTTCTGGTATCTGGCTTCTTTTGCTCCGTCTCAGCAGATGCGCCACTCGTTCCTGCGGCCGCTTTGCCTTTGCTTCCTGCAGCAGTGACTGTCGCATTATTACTGTCTGCAGGCTTTTTGCCCTTCTTTGGCTTGTCGTTGTCGTTCCCAAACACTATAAAACTGCTGTCCTCGCCGTTCAACGTCGTCGCAGCTGGCTTTTTGCCCGCCTTGTTGGCGCCGCGAGGCGCATGCGGTTTGTTGACCATCGCGGCGAGCGATGATGCGAATCGCTACTCGAAGCAGTGTCGTAGATAGACATTGTCAAAAATGTTTGGAAAATGCGGGCGGTAGCTGCAGGTACCGCACGCCTGTGAAAGCGATGCTGAACTGCCCGCTGCCAAGCCAAGGACGCCGTCAATATCACCTCCTTTCCATCATTCCGAACTCCTCCACATTTACACGACACCCACTTCATCAAGTCTGACCTGCGATCCATATTCTACTGTCCTTGAGGTCTCAAGGAGGCGCTGAGATCTGGCAATGGTTGTATCTATGATCGGCCACGCCAGTCTTCGGCAATATTGGCTCGTGGTAGATGCAAAGGAGCATCGAATAAGAGGCCCTAGCTCAATATGATCTCGAAGCAGAGCTCCACGCACGATATGTATAGATCAGCACTAGAAGCAGCGACTGAGCAGCCCGCACAGTACCATTCCTTCCAAAAAAGCCTGACGAGATTCCACGAATCCTCACATGTCGCCCATGCTACCACTGCATGGCGTCGCCGAAGCAGATGACATAAGAAAATCATGAAACAGGCCGAGAAACACATGTCATTTTCGGCGATTCAACAGTTGATGGGATCATAGCATGATGGAAGATCAAACCCCAACTCGTCCTCAGGATAGAATCCGACAAGCTGGCAGCCAAGAAGAAAGGGAGGACTTCCAATCACTACCTCACTTGTGCGGTGTAACTAGCCTCAGACCCATCAAGTTCTCGTGAAGACCATAGCTTATTCGCCTGCTGAAGAGCTTCGCGCGACTACCAAAAGCACAAATTGATTACATCCAACTTACTTCAAGCAGGACACTGACACGTCTCACAAGGTGGTCAAACTTCAACCGCCTTCACATGCGCCTGATAGCCGTACACCAAGTGATTGCGGTACTGCATGCCTCACCGACGCATTCATCCAGGGTCAAAAAGTAACAAACTTGCAAATCACAATATACGACTCATCAACACCAGACGCGAGATCCCACGACAGCAGCCATAACAAAAGCGCCTTCCAGAACGCCGGGCAGCCATCGAGATGCGCCACATCATGTCGTCCCGGCTCAGATGGGTCCCTATTATCGTCGTGGCAGCGGCATTGATCTTCGCAGCAACCAAGGCCTCGCCACTGCGCCTCCATAACCGCTCAAGTCGAGCCTTACGGTCTTTCCCGGGAAGTGCAAATACTTCTCATCTCTTCCGCCGCGCCGCGAGATGCGACTGGAGCACTGCTGGAGAAGATACACCTAATCCAAATCAATGCCAGACTTATGTCAAAAAGGGTAAAGCAATATGGTGCATGATGTACGCCCGTCACGGCGTCAAGCCATCGGATTACGATGACTTTGACGTCTTGGAGGAAAATGGCTGGACTGAGACCGATGATCAAGTGGCCAGTGCGTCAGACTTCAGAACCGAGACCACTGGTCTAGAGACTGCCTTTCAGCAGCTCGGCATCTCGTCAAGCTATGATAAGTGGGTGAACCTTGAACAGACTCACTCAAAGAATGTACCTGCTGGTAGCTCCGATGCGACGGCGACCATCGTCCGTACCGGTGCCAGATACAAAAACTTTTACAATTTGGAGGGCGGAGCTATTGTGGGCGTATTCAATTTTGGTCCAAATTGGATGAACAACAATCGCAAGCCAGCTCCTCTCCCGGACTCCAAGCTACCAAAGCTTCGGCAATGGTCCGACGTCTTTGGGCTAAGTTTGCAGGACTACGCAATCGTCGAGAAAGAGGAGCCAGAAAAGCTCCATGAAATCAAGCACGGATTCAGCTACGCTATCAGCGGCCAAAATATGGAGGATGCCATTGAGATGGTTCTAGAGGTCGATCAAGCCAGCCAGGTTCCTCCGTTGAGTCACTTGCCATGATCTCTGAGATATGGTTCTTTTTCTCTCTCTAACAACTGAGTGTAGTGGCCCGGCAAGATCTTCACACGAGCTTCTCCCGATCGTTCAGGTAATAAATTCTACGCTCTACTCGGAGCTTCGAACATCAGAGGCTTTGGATGGCTCTTGGCTCAGCACAAACGAGATCTCGGGTTCAAGATCATTAAGGCGATCCATATCTTCAACTGTCCTGCAGTCACGCAGAACAGCGGCACATTTGATCAGTATTGCATCTATATGCAGATTGGAGATGCATAGGCTATTCTTGGTAGGACGAGCATTTCAAGCGTGGCAATGAGGAGATTTGAGGCAAGTAATTTTCTCATTTGGCAATGTGTCAGGCAGATGCCTCTCATGTCATTACTGCAGCATTCTCCAAGCTTTGTACCGTGATTCTGTCATTTCCGATCCTCCACGACAAACATGACTTTCTCTGAGAGATCAGACAGACTTACATGTTCTCTGGCGAGGCTTCGCTCAGCATATCCTTCACTTTGAAGACGTGCCAAATACTCTCAGATGCTCACTGTAGCTGAATGAAGAGCTCAAGCTCTCAATTTGTGGACATAGTTCGCTGAGTTGATATATTGATCAGATACACAACACCATCTTGATCTAGTAGGCTTATACTACTTGCCACATGAACAGATCAAGCACACATTCACCAAATCGAGTACACAACACTACCCTCATCGGAATCATCTAGGTGCTTTACCAGACCAAGCAGTAGTGAAGAATATGCGAGGCCCACAGTCGACGCTGTTCCGGCATCTGGCCGTGCTGACAGTACTGGCGGTGCTGGTGTCGATTGCTACAAACCGACTACCGCTAGTGTCGCAGGTCCTCAACCTCAAAAAGGTCGGCCTTCATGGACCTCTTACCAAACAGCTCGAAATCGTACATAATCATCCCTCTGACACTTCAACTTCAAGTCCGACCAGACACACCTTAAAGAAACGTTGGACCACATGTAACTGGGACACCGCCCTCGACGACGTCCCGTCCGAGCAAGCCGATCCCTGCCAGAAAATCGTCCAAGCCGGCAAAAAGATCTTCTGTATGATGAGAACCAAAAAGGGCGATCCCAACATCCCCAAAACTCAATTCGAAAATGATGCGGATCTGGAGACGTACGGCTGGGACTATGAAACCTTGACAATCTCTTCCGAAGACTTTGGAGGTGGAGAGGGCGGTCATTTCACCGACGATTACTCTGGGCTTCTGGACGCTTTCAAAGGTGTGGATCCCCATCTCCATGCGAATGGCTGGATTAAGGTAACAGCGGAGCACAAGGGAAATAATCAATGGCCACGTACTTCAGGTGTATACGGGACGGTGGTAAACCAAGGTCAAGGTGCTCTGATCTCTTACTCATCCTGGTCGCCAGAGGTCGTGAACAAGCAGACTGTAGGCAAGCCGACATGGGTGCCGCCGGAAAAGATGACGCCGCTGGCTCGGAGATCGGATGTGGTGTACTTGGATACGAAGAGGCTGTTCGGCAATGATGTCGCGGCGTTCAAGAACCTCAAGCATTTTTTGAACACGATGTCACGGGTGAGGTTGGCTTGGATGTGCTTCGCATGATTGTTGACAGAGAAAATCCGGATCGACCAGAGGACAATGTAAGTTGAAACTTGGTGTAGACTTATGTGCATTTGCTAACACTGAGATATTTGCTTAGTGGCCGGGGACCGTTCTCGAACCCCCCCTCGATCCGAAGTTCTTTGCGGCTCTGGGCTCTCCAAACTCGAAGTTTCTTGGCTGGCTTTATGGTCAGCACAAGGACGTTGTGGTAAGAGAGCGCTGCTCTAGTATATTACAAGCTCGGACACATACGCTGACACTTATCTGCTTTCAGGGCATTGCGTTCGTCGATCAGATCAATATCTTCAACTGTCCAACTTACGACTACGATAAAGATCAAGATCCTATGGACGACGATGACGACGATGACGACGACGATGATATGGATGACAAGATCAAACGAGGTCTGCGACGTAGAGATACAAAGCCCAGTTGGTGCATGTACTTCAAGATTCGACAGCTTCCGGCACGAGAATAACTACGAAGCAAGTCTGAGGAGGCACACGATATGAGACACATACCAGATCTAGTGAGGGTTCTGAGAACGGACAATAGCTTGGCAATCTGAAGTTCGGCGTTAATACCAAATCGAAGAAGCCTTGTCACGGTCTTTCGAGGTGTAGCAGAGCGTAGAATCAAACATGCCCTGGACAAAAGCCCATCCAATCTATTCCTACAACGGAGTATTACTCACATCAATGTAGACTTATTCCCACATTCCTCACTTAGCTTCACTTTGTTGCAATCACAAGCCAGGCTGCATGTGAGCCCCTGGTTTCGTATAGTGTTGTGTTCACAGTCATGTAGCTCACTGCTTGTACAAAGCAAAGGCCGTCGACACATCTTGCATTTGGTCAAGCATTGAGTCAACAACTCCAGCGCAAACCGTTGAATCTACCAAGTTCGGAAATCAACGTATACTGCCACAATGTCGCGCACACGACGCCCGACGACATTCCATGCGCTCTGCGCACTGATATTACTCATCGTGCTTGTCGTGTTGCACGTCGCTCGTAGCCACGGCGATTATGAGCTTCTGCCAAAATGGACTACCGACGGCCAGTCCATGATCCAGGACAGATACCTGCATCATGCAACTGATCTTACACGACGTTACGAGGAGTGTGACTGGGCCAATCTCGATGTAAGTGGAACGAGCAAGTGCGCTGAAAGAGTTCGCTATGGGGATAAGGTACTGTGTTTGCTGGGGAAGTCGCTCGAAGATAGCAAGGCTGAGCAATCACAATTCATAATGAGCATAGCGAAAATGGAGTCCGAGTACGGATGGATCACACAGGACACACCCAACCAGAGTCCCACAGGAATGGGTCTGAATGATGCCTTTGAAGCATTGAACATCAACCCTGCGGCGGACCAGTGGATTTCCCTCAAACAAGAACATTGCAGAACGCCTACAGTTCCAGCCACGCATGGTATGTGTCTTCTGCCTTAGCCGCGAACCTCGCTGACTATTCACAGCCGAATACGAAAACCGCTTCAGCTCCTCCCAGGCGACTATCATTGCGGAAATGAACTTCGGTCCAGAATGGGCCTACGATTACAACGAATTGGACTTCCCGCTCAACCTAATGGTGAAATTGAAACGGTGGTCCGATGTCGTGTTCAACGGGATCATAGGGACCATCAACAAACCGGCCTACGCCGCTTTCAGGCCCTTCAACATTAAGCACGCCTTCCGGCACAATCTCATCGGCAAGGGCGTTATTGCAGTTCTCCAGTCGGTGATCGAATCAGATACCCTTGACCGCGAGACCAAGAGAGTAAGTGCAGCACTTGCGAAAATCATCTCTAAGAAGCAGTACTGACAGTAGCAGTGGCCAGGATATCAATTCGATATCTCCACACCACAGGCCAGAGCGGTATTGTCCGTTGCAAATGCAAAAGGCATTTGGTGGATGCTTGCTTCGCACAAGGAAGAATTCGGTGAGAGTGCAATATCCTCACGTTAAATTCTTCCGCTAACGTCTCTTGCTTCATTCAGGCGTAAAGACCATTGACCAGGTCAACATCTTTGAATGCTCCAAGTTGGGAGCGAACAAAGTGGAATGGTGTATCTATTTTCATGTGGTCGATGTTAAGCAGGAGCCAGAGCCAGAGCCAGAGCCAGAACCAGATGGAGATGGAGATGATGGTGCTGGTGATGAGTAGATGAGGTTGAGAAGCAAGAGTGACGAGAAAGGGGCAAGCAAACGGCGTCGGTCATTCTTGCGATCCCGAAAGCGAGCTTCGTCATTCAAGGCAGCCTGCACGCATTCTGTACCAAAGACAACACACTCCTTTTCACAAAATAATTCGGACTCGACTCGTTCACCACAGTCTCATATTCCTAGCACATATCGTGGGGCAGTTAACATGGAAGTCGAACTCTACGTGTATGATCTCACACGAGGCATGGCAAGAACGATGTCCCGGCAGTTTCTTGGTATCCAAATAGATGCAGTATACCACACAGCCTTAGTCTTAGGTGGCATCGAATACTTCTTTGGAGCTGGCGTACAGACTTGCTATCCTGGCACAACACATCATGGCCAACCGATGGAGATCATAAAACTTGGGACAACACAATTGCCACTCGAAACCGTTCTAGAGTATCTCGAAAGCCTGAAAGAAGTCTACACACCAGAGAGCTACGATCGTGAGTTGACTTGATTTAGCGATATCCAGCTGTCTTTATATATGCTGACATTGGCTCCCTGTCCTAGTTTTCGCACACAACTGCAACAACTTCACCAACGACTTCGCCATGTTCCTGCTTGGCAAAGGAATACCGGAGCATATCACAAATCTGCCTGAACGAGTTCTGGAGACGCCTTTTGGTCAGATGCTACGGCCTCAGATCGATGCCAGTATGCGATCTATCACACAAGCGGAAGTGCCACAGCAGGACAGACCAGCTGCAACCAATGGCATGCACACTTCCAATGGCAGTGCTGGCACGTCACCGTCATCGCACCCACATCTCAAAGTGAAGGTTCCCACTTTGGAGCACGGATCGACAAGGCCGGCCACTTATGCAAAAGTACCACCCCTGGACAAATTGATGGCGAAGCTCGGCGAGGCTTCGAAACAGACTGATCTGGCCGCCCTCAAGAGTTTCATCGAAAAGCGATCCGAAGATCCAAAATTTGCACCTCTACCGAACCTGCATGAAGTTACTCATACTTTTCAGTCCGACATCCTCAAGCTTCCCGTGGAAGTGCGATTCGCGGCAGTCGATCTACTCCGCTGTGCCATGATCGACCCGAGAGTTAGTGGCTACTTCGCTGAAGAGCAGCAGCCCAGAACTGTGCCTCTTCTGATTCAACATGTGTTGAAATTGAAGGACTGTCCTCACAATCTCCGCTTGGTGACGCTACACCTTGCATGCAACGTCTTCGCTTCCCCACTATACGTTAAGGAAATGATGGAAAGCGAAGATTCTACCTTGTCGAACTTCATCGATCTCATAACGTCGTCATTATTAGACGCCTCTCATCCAACAACACGGGTTGCAGCAGCATCACTGGCATTCAATCTCGCTGTCGCGAACTATCGCGTGCGGAGAGAGCAAGGTCAGGAAGGTCTAAGCGAGGGCGAACAGGTTGAGCTTGCGGCGAGTCTGCTCGAGACTTTGAGCGACGAGAAGAACGAGGATGCAGCCAAAGCTGTTCTGACGGCCTTCGGGTATCTGGTCTACTGCTCGGATCCGAATGGAGAGCTGGCTGATGTCTGCAAAGCGCTGGATGCCAAGCACACACTTAGGAAAATGAAGACTTCAGAAGGACTTGCGAATGAGATAGCGAGTCTGCTATGATGAAAAGAAACAAGACTCTCGTTGAAGACGGCAGCAGTAAAATTTAGATCTGATAGACTAGAGGCCTGCAGACGTAAGGCAACAAGGCACGAAAATTTAAAGTTTACGGTCAGGGTCTCACTCAGCGAGCGTTGCGATTGAGCGAGGGAGGGCAAGGCAGGAGAAAGCAATTGTCCTCGCTCAGCAAGTTCTCGAGCAATTTTCCCTTCAGTCGTTCCTTGCGAAACACCTATACTTTGCGTCTACCTAGTCATGTTCTGACCTACGAGCCTTCATGACGTTGACAAGCCGACCAAATCTCTGGTCAAATCTCTCCTCGACTTTCTCCAACCCGCGCCGTCGATCATCGTCCCTGACCGTGCGCGAAAAGGGTCGCAGCGGCAGCGATTCTTTCGAGAAGCCAGATCGCTACGGCAATCACATTCCTAAGTCGAATCAATCAATGTCCGCGAACGAAAAAGCACAAGCCGCGTGGATGAATCAAGGCACGAGGGCGCGGTACATCAAGACCGGCTGTCTGATCTTTTTCGTGCTTGCCGTTATCTACTACATCACAGGTGGCAGCTATGGCTCAAGCGCAGTGGGTGGAGGCAAATTCTCAGGCGGCGATGTCGCGAGCGATCCTTCGATAGCTACGAGCAAATGCACGCGCAGCTATTCGAAAGATAAGCCATTGATCCAGTACGCGCTCATGATCGACGCTGGCAGCACGGGAAGCAGAATCCATGTCTACCGATTCAATAACTGCGGTCCTACACCTGAGCTGGAAGATGAGGTTTTCAAGATGACGGAGAAGAGGGAGGGTGGAAGTGGGCTGAGCAGCTACAAGAGCGATGCTGAGGGTGCCGCGAAGAGCTTGGATGTGCTTATGGATGTCGCTGTAGAAAGCGTGCCTGATAAGCTCAAGAGCTGCACTCCAGTCGCAGTGAAGGCTACTGCGGGTCTGCGAAAGCTGGGTCCGGAGATGAGTGACGCGATCCTCAAAGCCGTAAGACATCGACTGGAGACTGTTTACCCGTTTCCCGTTATCAGCGAAGAGAAGGGTGGTGTTGAGGTCATGGACGGCAAGGATGAGGGTGTCTATGCATGGATCACTACCAACTATCTCCTTGGTAAGATTGGAGGCCCAGACAAGACACCTACAGCTGCTGTTTTCGATCTCGGCGGTGGCAGCACGCAGATCGTGTTCCAGCCAACGTTCAAGGCTGCCGAGCATGGCGGTATGCCTGAACAGCTGGCAGAGGGGGACCATAAGTACGAGTTGTCTTTCGGCGGACGGGACTTCACACTCTATCAACACTCATATCTTGGCTATGGTCTGATGGAGGCACGGAATAACCTACACAAAGTGGTTATTGAAGGTCTGTACGAGAGTAACAAGGATACTACAAGATGGGTCAAAGAGCCAATCGTCAATCCTTGCTTCAATGTGGGCATGAGCAAGGAAGTGGAAGTTCCGCTGAGCTCGGGACACCCTCTTGGCACCTCTGTTACTGTCAACATGACAGGACCACAGCATGGCAGCCCAGCTCAATGCCGCGCACTTGCCGAAAAGACGCTCAAAAAGGAAGCCGACTGCAAACTTGCGCCTTGTGCGTTCAACGGCGTTCACCAGCCAAGCCTAGAGAAGACGTTCGCACGCGAAGATGTCTACCTGTTCTCCTATTTCTACGACCGCACACAGCCTCTCGGCATGCCAGAGTCCTTCACGCTTCGTGAGCTTAAGGAGCTCACTGCGCGTGTGTGCCAAGGCGGAGATGCGTGGAACGTTTTCAAGTCTGTACCAGGCGCTCTGGATGAGCTGAATGACCGGCCGGAATCGTGCTTAGACCTCAACTTCATGCTGGCGTTGCTTCATACAGGTTACGAGATGCCGATCGACAGAGAGGTCAAGATCGCGAAAAAGATCAAGGGTAACGAATTGGGTTGGTGTTTGGGTGCTTCTTTGCCGCTGCTAAGTCAGGATAGCGGCTGGAGCTGTAAGATCAAGCAGGTGCAATGAGAACAGGATAGCATTACTGCATTTGGACGGCGTTAGAGTGGTAGCATTCAAGGAGCGGTCAAGCATTTGGCATTTGTCCCACAGTCAATGAAGTCTGTCTTTACATTTTACCACTCGTTTGGTTGTGCTTTCTCGGAGGTATGCGATTTGACGAGCGCACGTGCCTCCCCGGCAACGGCCGCAGACCCTCTCGGCCCTCGCTGTACCTGCATTAGATCAAGCTCTCACAACTCTGCCACCTCAATCATCCACACAGCCAGACAGTTTCCCTGACATCTCACATCCAGACGCATTCGACAAGCATCTATCCGAAACAACATACCCGAAAACACTGCACACACTGCCACATCCTGCTGAAGCTCACAAGCACACAATCCCACCGACTTCGCAATGTTACCCCCCGAGTTTAAGACCTGGGCGAGTGATAAGAACCTGATCCAGAAGTCAAAGATCTCGGATTTCGACAACACCACGATCGGATTTGACGCTGAAGCCTACATCAACAACCTGCTATCCAACACAAACACACGCGAGCCTCTTCTCCCAGCACTTGGAGGACTTCCGTTTGCACTGACCCAACATATCGATGCTGAGCTTACACGTCTTCGTGAAGCAAATATTACGCCATGGTTCGTGTTCAATGGCATCGAAATGGCGCCAAGAGACCGTAAGACGCTCTTAAAGGAGGGTCAAAAAGCTGTCAAGGTTCTCGAAACAGCCTGGGAAGTCTACGACCAGGGCAGAGGCGACGATGCTGTCGCCAACTTCGGCAAGATCTGTAAGTCGAATATAGTAGAGTAATTGCCAACGCTGACGTTCAAAGGCACTTACCGAACATCACATATACTTCGATTCTTTCGGTACTACCTTCACAAGCAAGGCGTAAAGACCACAACGGCGCCTTACAGTGCGGCTGCACAACTCAACTACATGGACGAAGGGGAGCCAAAGGACAACCTCATCTCCTGCGCTGCCGGCTCGGTCGCTTGTCTGGTTGCCAACGTAGACAAGCTGGTGGTCGAGCTTGATTGGAACGATGGCCATTTCAAACTCATCGATCGTGATCGAATGCTCAGTAAGCTCATGCTCACGCATTCACAATTTGTGGACCTCATGCTTCTTTCGGGCCACTCGATGCTCCCTCCGATCCCCGAGATCGACAATGATACGTCGGCTTCCAAGATCACCGCGGCTGAAGCGGTTCTCAATCGCGCGAACATGGACGGATATACTGCTTGTCTTCAAGCCAAGGACGAGGAATACACCAAGCTATTCATGAAAGCAAAGACCGCTATCAAGCACATGGTCGTTCTTTTTCAGAATGGAAAGATCGAGCAGCTCAATTATGATTCATCTCCAAATGACATTCATGAAGTGCTCTCTCAGCGCCTATCAGATGTGAGTCTCTTCCAGCTTACCAAGTCGACCTTACCTAACCATCACGCAGGAAGCGCTTACATACTTACAACATGGTCTCATCGGCCCACGAGTTCTGAACTGGAGAACTAGAAGCGAGATTCTGGAGTTGCCTCCTCTTGACGGCGGCATTTCTCCGACCTATAAGGAGCTAGTGCGTGACAAGCTTCGGCCTCTGAAGACACGTATTCTCGCAATTATCTCCCATCGCATCCACCGCTACTTCCAGAAGAAGGACGTTGAGCTGGTCTGCTGGTGGAATGAAACGGATAGACAGGCTCTGGGGGTCACCGAAGTGCAATTGGATACTTGCACCAGAGATGCCGAGAGCTGGCACGTCACGGACTCTCTCATCGCTCAGACTGCGGTGGGCAAAGACATCGACAATGAAATCACTCCACTTGAATGGGCCATCACTCTGCTCTCTGACGATAGCTGGGCCAAGAAGACGGTGACGAGGCGGAAAGACAATGAGCCGAATGTCCTCAAGACTCGCAACGAGATCCTCGCAAACACACTCTGGCGATTCCTGCAAGACCGGGGATACATCAATTCAGATCACACCCTCTCTGCTTGGGGAAAAGCACTCAAGGCTGCGTTCGAGAAAGCCAAGTCTGATCAGTGGTTGGGCCAGACCGATCCGCCTCAAGAAGCTGAAGAAGCGATCTTCGTAGCTTTCGAGCTTCTGCGACTCGACGGTCTAAGCACTAAGAATCTTTTCCCGAGCCCACAATACTCTGGAGCACCCATGCGTGGAACTGATCAAGATAAGGCGAATACTCTACTCGTCAGTCGGATAGCATCGCTTGGATCTTTCAGCCACGCTCGCATCGGTTACACCGGACCTCTGTCACGACACCTACTTGCGTATCACCAGGTCACTGCTGCTGTGCGCAATACACTGCGGGACTTGGCTGAGACGCATGCAGCCAATCTGATGTTGAGTGCTAGCGCGGTCCGTACCCGGCCTCGTGGTGAATATACGAGTATCGGCGCCGCACTTCCCTTCCTGAAGGAGCCTGATCTAGGTCTGGCTTTGGTGGTTAAGAGTCATCTTGATGAGCTATCAAATAATCCCGACCGACGTTCTGACATTCGCAAATGGTTCAATCATGCACTCGACATCGATGGTGATCTCAAGCGAGCTTGGAAGATGTGGGACGCTGTAAGTGCTCTCTATTTGCGCGGAACGTTTGCAATAACTCATGGTACTAACACTTTGGCAGATCAACGCAGGAATTCAGGCCGCTGATAGCGCTATTGTAAGCTCTGACACAAGGGACATGTTTCAGAATGTGGACATCTGGCTCCAGGCCAAGCGGCTCGAAGCCACAAAACTGACCAACGCTACCAACGGCACCAATGGGACTGGCTAGAAGCAACCGGACGCGCATGAATTGGTCAAGCAAAACAATAGCAAGCAGTCTCTGCTCGCGGCAGATCCACTTGGAGACAAGGCAAACGAACTTTCGAGAGAGACCATCCCATCGCCACTCATAGTGAGCTCAACATCAATGGCCTCTCAAGACCAAAGCCAAAATGCTGACGTCGCACCCCGCGACGAAAACGCTGCTTCCACCGCCAACGCGGCGAGTTGATCAGAGTCGGCGTGATCTGTCGTTGGTGCTACCACGGCGATCACAAGACGCAGTTCTTGGAAGATGCGACAATGGATGATCCTGGACGGTACCTCGCCGCCCGTGCTGGGACACAAACTATCGTTAGAAAGCAAGACAGGAGCGACGCAACCTTACCGCTATCACTCATAGCAAGACTATAGCTAGGACAGAATTCAGAGACGAAAATGAGGAGATGATCAAATTTTGAACTGTGCTGCGAAGCTCCGTGCAATTGAGCTTATTCATCCAACTATGACTCTTATTAGCATTCGGGCTGCTAACGTATTCCAAGCACAAGCTAGATCTTCCTCACGATAGTATTGAAGACGAAGGAGTAGCAATGAAGGACCAGGAATCTCATACAGTCATGCCGCATAATACCACCCAAATCTCAATTTCCCGCACCAATCTACAAAACGTCTCAGCATCGCAACTCGAAAATGCAGCAACCCTGTTCTCAGAAAATTATGGAATCTGGTCACGCACATCTCCACATACTCGTTCTCGCGCTGGGAAAAGGGTGAAGATGTCGGCTGCGTATCTCAAGAAATCTGTCATTGCTGCCGATAGATCTGGATCTCTTTACCAAGCTTTGGACAATGAAGGTATCGTGCGTGGCCATGTTTTTACTGCTCACTGGGATGATGTTTGCTGGATTACGCAAATGGTTGTTCATAAAGCTTGGAGGCGGAGAGGTGTTGCGACAGAGTTACTTCGACATGTGGTTCGGGGTGTGTGTAGTGTGTTTGGGATTTTGAGCTCACATCCTGCGGCGCTCAAGGCTTTGGTGAGAGCAGCTGATAAAGATGTGGATCTTGAGCGGCAGAGGAGGTTGGTGGGAAGTGGTGTCTTGGCGAGGAGTTCGGTGGATTATGTGAGGGATGCGACGGTGAGAGATAGTGGTAAGCAGGCTTTTACGGGATTTTGGGTTGATCATGAGGAGCCGGAGGAAGTGCTCCGGATGCTGGAGAGTGAAGGGAAGGAGTGGCAATTCGGTGCGTTGGATGATGGGTTTGAGTATTTGCTGTTGGTCGACATGCGAGAAGCGGCGAATCTCGAGCAGATGGTAGACTAGGAAGAAGGTCGCAAGCAATAGCGAAGCCAAGTACTCCTACGATTTGAGACTGTAGGTCAAGATGTTTGTCCAAAGCTCTGGAATTGCCGTATCTGTGGAATTTCCATTCGAGAAATGCAGACCTCTGCAAATATGCTGGTGCTCATGGCATCGGACTGACGACCGTCAGCCAGTATCCGACGGCCAAGACCACGGCGCCCACGGCTGCGATGCCTGGCGTCACCGATGTTCTCAGCATCTGAATGTCCTGAAAAGCTTTGATCACTGCGCCCTGCAGAGACCAAGCTGTCTCGCCTGAAATGGCCGCCAGGATCAGCACAGATGCGATGTAGGTCATCTTCCAATGCGACATCAGTAGTCCAAGTGTCAGAATAGCCCAGCTCATGCCAATGCTCATATGATTTCCCTGGCCTCCACTGGAAGTCGCATACGTACTGACCCCAGCAAGAGAAATGGTATAGAGGCCGCTGAGGAGACGCAGCAGAATCGCTTGAGGACAGTCATGGAGCCTGTAATTTGCACGTTCGAAGCTTTTAGTCGGGGCGACATAGAAGCCTCGGCGACCGAAGGCGAGAATTAATATGCTATGAAATCTTGCGTAATTTGTGAGTAAAGGTTCGTGCGCATCGATTCGGCGGTACAATAATCGCGCATCGGTAGGTAGCGGCGACGATTCCTTTTTGATCTTGAGGGTGATCGATTGCTTCTCAGTCGTTGATGAGCTTATGTCTCGACAAGCTAATCGCACTTTCATGCTCCAGCCCAACTCCCGCAAGATGTACTGTCCGAGCCAGCAGCTTTCGAGCATTGTGGAGCACAGGTCTGCAGGCGCGAAGAGTTCAACCCCTCTCCCGGTCACAAGATGTGGGAACGAGCGACGGCGCACAGGCACAATCTTCGACGAACAAGCAAAGTCTGCGGGAGATTCAGCGAACAGTCCGTATCGGACTTCGCGGTCTTTGCGGACTTCACAGTCTGGCGTTCTCCAGGCAAACAGCGAATCGTCGTCCGATCTTTGCAGAATCAGCTCCTGTAGACGAGTAAAGGCTTTTGTGCCCTCGCCATATCGGAGCGACATGTTGACGCCGAAAATGCCCAGAAGAGCGTAGGCAATGTCTTCTACGCGAGTTGTGTCGCGTCTAGATGCCCAGCTCATGCGGCAGGCTATACTAGCATGATGCAACTTCTTCTGCTTAGTCAAGTATTCCAGATCGATGTTCGTGATAGTGGATAGTTGTGGTCCCAAGCATTGCTTGCATCCAAAAAGAACACTTTTTCGGTCGTAGAACAATATCTTTGTGGATGCAAGAAGCTCCTGTAAGGTCCATCCTCTCGTGAACCACTTGCTTTCGTGCAATTTCGTTTCCGTGGATTCAGACTGGTTTGTTGAGAATCTTGTGAGGTCGCTTTCACGAGTCGAGGCGGTTTGATGGCACTCACAATCGTGCGCGGTCTGTAAGTCTTCTTTACTGCTGTCGTAGTCCGGCAGAAGGACGAAACACACTTCCGCTCCTTCGTACCAGGAAAACATGGAATTTATGGCTTCGGCGAGTTCGGAGCTGCTGCTCTTATCTATGCAGCACGTATCAATCCAGAGCCACTTGATATCTTGATCTGAGGCGAGCCGACAGCAGTTGTCGATCTTGTGAAAGCCATAACCATTCCGGTGACTCTGAGCCTGGTACTGTCTATGGGAGACCTCATCGTTAGTCCAGCAGTGTGAAAGAATGGCGTACTTTTCAGGTCTCTCATCTACGACAAATTCGTGAAGCTCGCGAGTCGTGGTGTGAATCAACCACATTTCGCAGGCTGAAAGCGTTTGACATATCGACCGATGTCGAAGACGACGTTTTTCTGTTCGAGAATCTCAGCTGAGCTCGCTTTTTTTATCACGAGAGTGCCGCACCGGCTGGCTGCAGGTGGCTGAAATCGCCATAGTCTGTTAGTCGAAAAGGAGAACATTGCATCGTCAGCGCCAAGGTAGACGCCGCCTTTGGCATGCAGCATGCTATATCGTTTCTGAGCGCTGACAGGATCTCAGTTGCGCTTCTCATAGCAGGAAAATAACAAGTGATGGTCCTGTGCAGCCTTCTCCGCTTAAACCCATGTCACTTGTGGCTGCTCCTCGCTGTCGAAGTGATGAAAATGTCGCGTTTTCAAGACAGACTTCTTCTGCCGCCTGATTTGTGGGCACCTTTCTATGCATCACATTAGCCTCGCCGATGGACTGAACTGCTTAGAATTTGTCCTTCTCTGGAAATAGGTGAAAGGATTCGTAGCACCATAAATGTATTGTGTCGTGAGCCGCTCTGTATTTTCGCTTACTCTCGAGTAGTATGCCTCTTTGACTGAATGTTCAACTCGGTCGCGAGCGCTTGTATCATTGCTGGACCTTCTCGAGCCATTCGTCCACGACTCCAACGTTCCGAGCTCGATAGTCAACCTGACATGGCTTCTCTTCCTTGAATGGCAGCCTACCGACGCAACTTCGTTGTCATGTCCCGGACTCCCAGGACATAGAGTGGGCATGTCGCCGCACTGTACTCCCCGGACGTATTTGAGTCCCTGTTAGGAAGGGCTGCCATGGACATCTTTCAATTGGGTATCCCTTCTAATCATGTCTTATATTCGGCGCCTTTCCATGCCATGCAATTCCAATGCTCATATCTTGTACGGCTCTGCCGTGTGATGCGGACTCCAGACCCCTCTCACGCTCTCGTTCAAGCTCTTCACTGGCCTTGTCACCCGCCTAAGCTTCTCTCCATTGGCATTCCTCAAAAGCAGTACTTTCTGCATGATTTCCGTGACCTCCATATTCCGCACGCATACTGGCTTTATTCTTCCGTTTATGTACGTGCCGGTGACTACTGGATGTCGGCCTGGTCGAGGAGAGACTGTGATTTCGATTTGAGGATTTTCCTTTGCGAATTGGGCGAGACGATTCTTGATGAAAGCGCTGCAATGTACACATTAGCTGTGAAGACCTGGGATCAATAGAATGTATGTACTTCATGCCCCTACTGCTGCCGGCCCAGTCGCAGTAGTGGAAATCGAGGCGTTTGCACTGGAGAATGAACGCGCCTACGCCATTCTAGAAGCATTGTCAGCATATTTATTGCCATTGAGATTCAGGGCACTCACTTGAGGCTTCGCTACATTTCGTAGCGCGGTCAAAGGCATCTTCACATATTCTGACGATGTCGTGTACGAGAGATCGTTGATACTCCATCGAGACTTCCGCGGACTTGGGCATCACGTGAAAGTGCTCGAGCCATGTCTCAGCCAGTCCTCCTTCGCATATAGAACGGTCACGACGACAACGACAAACACACCATTACGATACGTCGAGCTTAGGACCTATCACTAGATTCGGTCTCGCAATGATCAATCAGGTTGCATCCTCCCACGGCCACGCTGTGTTCTAATACGCCTAATTGCTCGATTCTCGTTCGACCTCCGCACAATATCGTGATCATAGAGAGGCAGACAAGAGCTAGACGGTGCGAGACGGCGGGCATAGAGGAGTCCGACGGACACAGTATGAAAAGAATTGCTTGAGAGAGTTTGTGACCGAGACTTCGTGGCTTTTCTGCATATGTTCATGATAGCTGCTGCGATCTGCTGATCCACATTCTACATTAGTTCTGCTTTTCCCATCTGCCGTAGCTTCCAATGCAGGTACGTCTTGCACGACTGATACTGATATGAAGACATCCTCGATGCCTGTCTTCGGGCTCGAATCCGCTTCTTTGATTGAGCAATCAAGCCTCACAAGAAAGCCACGAACGCTCCCTTCAGCGTTAAACCGAACAGCAACAAACTCGAAAGCGCGAAGAGCGAGAACCTCGTCTATTTCAAATATCAGCACGTCCACATCACCTCAAATACTCGGTCCATTCGATATTTACCATGATCACATTCGTACTCGCCTGCACCAAAGAATGCACAACCCTCGCACCAACGTACGCCCAAGCCAAAGCCGCAGAAGTCCCATCAACAGCCTGTAAAAACGTCATACCAAGAGCAACAGCATAAAAGACAGTCGGCTGCTCATGTAAATGATTGTAGTTGTCGGCAGGCCATTGTCGACTTCGTGGAATAGGTCGATTCATATCATCTTTCGTCATATTCGGAGAGACTTTGACTTTGTATCTTTCGAGGTCCGGGATACGGTATGAGTACCTGGAAATGTGTCAATATGATTATGACTTGGTGTGTTGGCAGCAGCATTTACATCCACAACTCCATGAAGAATGTCCATAATGCTAGAGCTATGACTGGACCGACGAGAGCGGTATTCAGAGGGGCGTAGTCGAGTGTAGGTGCCATTGTGAAAGCCGTGACTCGATTCAGACCAGAAAAGAGGGCAGTGACTGTGTTGAAAGCGAGTCTAGAGCTCTTTATACCCATTCTACTAGTCGGTGGTTCCGCTCCGTAATTGGACCTCGGCGAGTTTAGCTACCCTTGCACAAGCATCAAACGAAAGAGAGACAATAGCTTTGTCATTGCATCGCGGACTCACATCTCCGCACGAACGCCATGTCAGGCAACAACGGAATGGACATGACTTACTGGAGTAAGAAGCGAGATGGCTTAAGGTCTACACCGATCCTTCTCAGGCATCCAAATTCAAGATGCTTGGCAAGTATCTGTTCGTTTTGATTCATGACTACTGTTCTCAACCATACTCTGTCTGTATCAGAGGTCACATCTTAGGCGGCCATCCTCCAGGGACACCACCTCCACCAGTCGTCCTAGCCGGTCCAGCTGGAGTCCACGAATGCGTATCATAGTAATGCGGTTGCCAGGGAGTGGCTACAGAAGTGTACTCAGTAGTCTGACTGAACACTGGAGCAGTAGCATTGCTCCTCTTCGCACTCGCATCATACAAGGCCTGGATATCGGCATTCCATTGATCCAGGTTTGGTCTCAAAACTCTTCGATCATAAGTCAACATGCCGTTGACTTCTCCTTCGACATCAGTTGTCTGGGTCCAAACACCGCCTGCACAAGAGTAGAGTTCGACATGCGAGAGGAGTTCGTTCAGCAGGAAGTGTCCGCGATAATTCCAGATTTCCACAGTCAGGTCGATCTCGTATGTGCTGTTGATAGAGTCGACGGCTTCTTGCACTTTCCAGAGATGGTCTGCTGAGACATTGTTGCCGGTGCCGCCGAATTCTCCTTGGAAGCCGATTCTGCTGGCGTCGAAAGGAGAGCTGTTGATGCTGTACCACGGCGTACCGCATTGTGGGTTCGCGTAGTGATGATTGTCGCTGAAGTCGCCGGCTCCGTGGTCATACCATCCAGTGACAGAATTGACCAACCGAGTAGGGTCGATCTGGCGAACCATGTCGGTAAGTCCAAATTCAGGGTAGGGTTGTGTGGTCAGCTGGCCCCAGCCCTCATTGTAGATGACCCAGGCGAAGATAGATGTGTATGACCTGAATTGGGTTACCAGCACTTCCAGCTGTCGTTGGAACTCGTCCTGCTGTGCCTGATCAGGCAAAATTGTCTCGACTGTGCAGTTGCTGAGTGTTCGGCTTTGCGAAGGTCGGAGCGCTGGCATATCTTGCATTACGAGGATTCCGATCTCATCACAGGCAGCGTAGAACAGTGGAGACTCAACCTTGATCTGTGGACGATGTCAGCGTTGGATACATTGACGGCCACAGACTCTTTCACTCACGTGCTTTCTCAACATGTTGTAGCCAATCTTCTTCAGAGTCTTGATATCGTAAGTCATAGCCTCGTAAGTTGGCGGCGTGTATAATCCGTCAGGCCAGTATCCTTGATCAAGAGTACCGAATGTAAAGATAGATTCGCCATTGAGCATGATACGCTGCACACCCTGGACATCAGCACGGCCGATTGTCCTGAAGCCAGTATAGCTGCTGACTTCGTCATCTCCTAATTTGATTGTGACATCGTAGAGTGTTGGGCTGCCTGGACTCCAGAGTTTGGGCGAGTCGACCTTCAATGTAAATGGCGAACCTGCACTTCCACTCCCAGTAGTACATCCTGAGCCACTCTTGCCTCCGTATGAAGCCACCCCTGCAGCTGATCGTTCACAGACCTGGACTTCCACCTGTGAAGTTGCATTGCTTCCAGCTCCTACTGTGATGTTGAGGTTTCCATCAGCGTCACCATTGATGTTTAGGTCGCTAATGTAGTTCGTCGGCGCAGATTCAAGCCACACACTCTGCCAAATACCACTGCAGGGTCTGTAGAAGATGTGTGATGGATTGAGAGTCTGCTTTCCGATGGGAATAACGAATGGGTCTAGATCAGTCGGATCGTGAACAAACACTAGGAGCTCATTTGATCCACCAGGGTTCAGGTACTGTGTCACGTCGACCGAGAAGGCAAAATAGCCACCCCTGTTGAAAGTTGCATTCTTGCCATTGACAAATACTGTAGCTTCATAGTCTACAGCGTCAAAGTTGAGGAGAGTTCTTTGCCCAGTCCAGTTGGACGGCACCGTGAAGGTCGTTCGATACCAGCTGTAATATACATCCGCACCCTGGATACCGGAAAGTCCGCTTTCTAGACAGAATGGTACCAGCACTTCTCTTGATAGTGTTTGATTCACAGGTGGGCTGTTGACTGCATCCAAGCTCGACGCATTCGAATATGTCCAGATTCCGTTAAGACTCTGCCATTGCTCTCGCTTGAGCTTTGGCCTTGGATGTTCAGGCCATGGGTTTGTGCCCACTTTGTACGTCCAGTCTGTGTCTAATGGTGGCGTCTGTACAGCATACGGCGTGGCTTGTCGTTTGTTGAGAGATGCTGTCAATGCCAAGTCTGCAAGCAGAACACTCGAGACGAGGGTGAGGAGATGCATCTTGCCAAAGATTGCAAAATCGCGTCGAAAGAATCGCGGAGCGCAAGCAGGAGACGCGGAAATCAACAGAAGAGGAGAAACTTCTCACTTATGAAAGAGACATACCTGATGCCATGTGCTCTCACTTACTGAGCTAAGCCTGCGGATCACAGTGCCGAATGCAAGCACATACAAGCACGCGTAGCACCCGTGGGGCTCTGCATCGCTAGAGCAGTCGAATCAGATGGCCAAGCTGGACCGGAGGGTTAGTCAGTCTGCAGTGGAAGGTGCTGATAGCAGGAAGTATCCTGGTCCATCTTCATTTCGTTTGCTTGGAACGGGATCCTGTCGCAAGCAGGAACTGCGGAGAGAAGCAAGACGTGCGGGTTGTGGAGGAGCACAAATGACATCGACCATCCAGTCGACTTGCAGAATGTTGCATTTTGCCAAGCGATCTCCGCCTTTGTACCGACTTGAGTGGTATAAGACTCCTGCTGGTCATCTGGTGATGCGTGCATGTGGATATCCGGATGTTCCAATGTCGTGGAGCAGAAGTGGAGGGATCATGCTTCGAAGCTGTCGGCATGCGTGTTCTGCTACGGAAGGATGCCAAGAATTATTGATTGAGGAGTCAAATGGAGGAAGGATTCGACCACTTCCTCGAAACGATCCAGCCGCCAGCGAGCATCGCAGGTGAAATAACATAGCGCCAATAATAAGCTCTAGTCCTCGAGGATGGTCATCATCTCTCTTTTCGAGTCCCGGCACCACAAGTGCTGCGGCAGCAAGACACCGGAGCTCAGCGGACCAGATTCTGTGACGTTTTGATTTAGCCTTCGGTACCTGCAGCGAAGATCGATCGCTCGCGGGGAGAACCAAGTCGAGCCATCTCGCACGGGTCTCGAGTTGTGTCGCGACAGTAATGGTCTGCTGAGGACGCAGTGCAACCCAGGAGAATAAGATGAGTCTGTTGTATAAAAGCAAAGCGAGGAAAGATACAGCGGAGCACGAGATGAAATACTCGCAGCACGCGCGCCGGTGTTGCAAGGATATGTGCGTGAGCAGGAGGTGCGAAGAACGAAGAGCGAGGAAACGAGAATGATAGTGGCTGCAATGTTGAAGAGAAAGACGATGAGTTAAGAAGCACAAGACAACGGAGGTGGAGTACGCGACATTGAGCGCTTTTGCAATGGCTGAACATCGGAGATCCGACTTTTCCAACCACTGCCGCGATCATTTGCAAGGTTCGCGTACAACAGCTGTTCTGCCGACCCTGCAAAGAAGTGCATAGCGATTGGAGAAGACAGTAAAGGTCAATGCGTTAGTGAGACACTGCTGGAGCACCAGACGTGCATGAACATCTAAGCTTTCCTCTTCAGCCGCATCAGACATTGACAGGAAATGTCAACATTACGTTGGCCTGACAGAACAGCTGTCGTGCTTGGACGCGTAAAGTACTTTGGCAGTCCTCTTGTATTGCAATGCCGCTATGTCCTCTGCTTGATACCGGTCTATGCCGTGAAGCGTCATTGACCCAATCTGTCGCGTACCGCTTGCTGAGCTTTCATTGTCTGAGTGCACCGCTCATTTCCACCTCCGAGATCGAACACATCTTTAGTCGTCTACAGGCTTGTCAATGACCTTGACCTTATGCCGTCTTCCCTGAGCATCCCGATACGACAGTCTGGTGGCAGTGACCTGGTCCGGAGGCTCATGCTTCATCTCAATACCTCCACTTGGCGAAGACTGATTGCTCTCCTTGACAGAGGTCATGGCGCCTGGGTCGGAAGAGCTGTACTCCGTGACAGAGTCTGTGAATGTGTCGGGCCGTCGCATACGCAGCATCTCGTCCTGCCTCACAGATTTCTCGGGGTCGATGTGCGAAGGACGGATTGGCGCTCTCGAGTTCTGAGAGCTGACCGTGAGTGGTTTGCCGGACATGGTTGCCCAGAGACGCTGTAGTAGGCCTGCCATCGCAGGCATGCAGGTGCAGACCACGCTGAAGTTGCCCTCGACTGATGACCAGATCACGGTAGCATTGTACTCCCAGGTAGGGTTTGTGGAGTGTCCAATTTTGACCAGGTATTGCAGTCTGACAATACTGCAAATCGTAACCAGCAAGCCGACCATGAATATGGAGCAAACACCAGCTTTCCTCTGCCAGGAAATGTTGAGCTTTAAAAAATTATGCAATGGCAGCACGAAGACGGCCACGTCATAGCAGATATTGATGGCGCCCAAAGCGTACAAGAGAGCAGACCGATTCGCACAGTGTCCAACATGCAAGCCGTCCCAATACGTCCAGCCGTAAGAGACTGGAGTGCAGATGAAGATCTCGGCGAAGCAGAACGCCAGGATGGTCGTCACATGGACGACTATCAGCAGCCAGCAGAAGCGGCGAAACCATATTGTCACTGCCTCCTCGCTCCAGATCCGCAGGTAGAGTTGCAATACAGAGATCTTGGTAAGCATGACAAGGATCGTGTATAAGATCGTGAACACGAAGAAGAGCTAGGTTCTGATCAGCAGACGCGGTGTGAAGGCAATCGCTAGCGAATTACCTCTAACATCGTGATGATCTCGCTTGCTTCTAATGTGTAATTGTCTGCACCCAGCCCATTGTTGGTCATCACCTGTATCAAGGCGTTGAACGGGATCAATACGGCCAGGCAAGCTAGGATCGTATAGTCGTCGGTTCCATAACCGCTGCCATGTAGCTTTTGCGGTCTAGCGATAAAGCGCGCGGCAACAAAGACACATGCTAGCGCGAACAACGACCACGACACTCGTCTTGTTACGGCAGACTCATTGCGACTGGTAGCACCGCAAAGCGTTTTCGCATATCGCTCGGCGACTGTCAATCTTATCAGCGAACGTCACTGACAGTCGGATTCAAAAACTCACTGAGCTGCTCGGGCACTGTACAGTTCGAATACAGGCATGCCGAGATATCGCTGGTCAGATTTGCATTTGGGCACATGCACGAAGGGTTATGCAAGGAGCATGCAAATTCCGGAAAGGTCTCGACCATACAAGCGCCCTTGAAAGTCATTAACAAGTCACACTGAAGTCTTCAGAAGGAACGTATACATACCGCACATTCTGGCAAGTTCAGATCCGCAATCTGAGCAAGACCCTCGTCCAACTGCTGAGGAGTAAGACTATCACCAGCAGCTTGTGTAAAGTTGTCTAGCATCCAGAAACTTGTGAGAACGAACAGGAAATTGCTGAAAGATCGCATCGTAAAGTCACCACTCTACCAGAGTTCGGTCGACAAGAAGGTCAAAGCAAGCAGAGCAACTTCTGTGCGACCAGCAGAGCAACCTCTGGACTGGACGTAGTCCATGCTATGGATGTTCAGAGCGCCAACTCGTGGTTGGCGCAGATACTTCGCTTCCGTGCATCACAGGAGAGAGCAGTTCTCCCAATCTTTCCCAGATATGATGGGATCCTGATATATCAGAACGCCATACAAGGTCGCTTAGGCTGTTTAGTAGTAGATACGAGTCATGATAGATGTTCACCATTACATCACCTGGTGCGAATGCTACAAAATTAGGCGTACCACGAATCAGAAAGTCTTGGAAGTAGGCGCGATGGCTAGGTCGACAGACAGGCGTTGTTGGAGCAACACTCAGGTGAGTTTCGCCAGAAGAACCAGTCTGCAGCTCTGAAGTTGTGCACAGGTTCGACATCCATTCTCTGGCGCGTGGTGAAGGCTCGGCTTGTGAATTTTGCCCTCGCGCGGAAGGCACCAAAATAACGATCTAGAATTCGTTCGAAATCGCACGTCGTTTAGTCGACAGGTCGCCTCGCCTTTGGATCTCTTCCTGGCTTGCAAAGTCATGTTCGCCAATGACACAGCTTCCTGCATGTATGATGCGCATCGTGTCGCAGAGCCGCATCCTGCAATATGACAGGGACCATGATGGTTCACGCCCAACGTCAGTAGTTGTCGAAAGCCGGAACGCCGTGCGTGGTTGGCATCATGCTGTCTGAGCTATTATGCGTGAAGGAGAGCAGGAAAGGAGAGGGAACTTTGAAAGAGAGAAATTGCCTCGGGAGAAGCCGGGACTCTGCGGAAAGCAGGCTTGGCCTTGTCCTCAGCCACGCAGCTCATGCTTCCTGCTCAAGTTGGGTTTGCTCCTCTGCTCTCAAACCGACACGATCGACTTCATCATGAGAGTCGTGAAGCCATAACGAGGGCTGAGACTGTGGTGGTATCAACAGTAACAGAGCTACGTTCGCTATAGGAACAAAACAATGCCACGACAACGACCCTGGGGACTAATGCTCATGCTGAGCGATCCTTCTTGCACGCGAACGAGACTAGAGGACGGTTTTTCAAGAGAGGGGGGGCTCAGTCCTGCTGCTCAGCATGCGAGAATGAAGTCACGGGTCGCACCGAAAAGCTATTTCGCCGGAGCTTTAGAAGGCATATTGCGCTCTGAGTGGCATTGCTCTTAGAAAGAGGCAGGATGCTGAGCAACAAACCATACGCCTATTCTTGTATGGGCTGCCAAATCACTTGATGAGGCGCTGCCTCACGCGAACCGAGGAGTCTGCAACAGTGATGCGTATAAAGGTGCAGAAGCGGATACAAAAGGCGTTTTGTTGCGTTCCAACAGCAATGCTTCAGCTTCGCAAGCCTCTATCGTATCGGTCTTGCATCTACATCTGGTTTAGGTAATGTGACACGAATATACAGCTACGCATATGCGGTCAGGTGGTGTAGCTGCACGGGAGATCTCGGCTACAAATATCCTCAGCTGAACTGAACAGCCCCAAGAGCCCTGATGAGTCAATGTAGTACAACATCTTCTTTATAAGCCGATCCGTGTCAGCCCAAACTGACCACATGCAGCAACATGGCAGAAACACTACCAAGTCGATTCAACAGCCTATGGCGCCTACCGAGCGCGCTCGTGCAATACCTTACGTCCTTCTCGACATCAAATCCTCCAGCAAAGCAGCTAGTACTGGACCGAAGCAAGCCTTGCCTATACCGAGTTGACACAGAGACTTCAGCTACGATCACGTTACGAGATGGTCGGAAACTCGGCTACGCAGAGTACGGGTTGCCGCATGGTCGTGTCATCTTCTGCCTCCATGGGCTGCCAGGAGCTCGCACAGAAGCTGCGATGTGGGATCAGATCGCTGTCGATGTCGGTGCTAGACTGATAGCCGTCGATCGACCGGGTATAGGCTGGAGCTCACCGCAGCCTGGACGAAGACTCCTGGATCATGCCAAGGATGTCGAGCAGCTTGCAAAACATCTCCGTCTTGACGAATACGCCGTCATGGGCTCATCCGCTGGAGGCCCTTATGCATTGGGTTGTGCTTACGCGTTGCCTGCAGACAAATTGAAAGCCGTCGCTCTCGTGGTCGGCTTGGGATCGCCAGATATGCATGGGTGGAAGAACTATCTTGGCTGGTGCGCTTGCAGGTATTTGCCAAGTCTACCAATGTGGTTCTTCAGTCGTGATCCTGCAGCTCGCCTTGACTTGAGCGACGAGGAGCGGTATAGCATTATCTCCCGGAATCCGGAAGCAAGGAAGACTCCCGAAATTTTGCGACTGTTTGTGCAACGTACTTCGCGGGAGATATTTGCTCAGGGGGCTCAAGGCCTTGTAGACGATGCGAAGACCCTAGGCGAAGACTGGGGCTTCCGTGTTGAAGACATTCGAAAAGACCTACCAGTCCAACTTTGGTATGGAAAGCGTGACCCTGTAGCTCCAGTGGCTCATGGAGAACTATACGCGGCACGGTTGGGAGGTAATGCGACTTTACGTGTCGAGGATGAGAATCACGGAACCATGATCCAGAATTGGGAGCGAGATATTCAAAGGACTCTGCTCGCCGTCATGTGATGGATGCGGTCGACATCTAACTTCACTCAATCTGTACGATGCTAGCTTGATGAGCTCGGAAATCCTCTCCATTGTAGCGAAGATCTCAAAAGTTTTACAACATCCTTGGTAGTGGGTCGCAAGAGGCCCGTTGCTGATGTTTCTTCCAGAGAGGACCTTGGCGAAATGTCTTGAAATGCTTGTCTTAACCTACTGGTCTTGGTTGCCAAGCAGAGGTCCAAACCTTCAATATCACTAGCCACCCAAGGCAGCTGTAGCAGGCCCGACAATGCTGAAAAGCTTCGCAATTGTTTCCGTCGCCTGTGAGGTTGGTATGGAGGTGGAGACATTTCGCTGTCATCCTTGCAGAAGGTAATCCGGAAGACGCGGACCGAGTTTCCACAAGGCCCATCGAGGAGCAATCCCTGCTTGATGAGAAATGTTTACATTGACGTCGCTCGCTGTCTTTCAATCTTCTCGTGATCGCTGATTTAGCGATCAGACGTTCGTAATTCAGTCTGGAGATATGGGCACACACACGAAAAGCCAGCATCAAGCCTAAGCCGAAGGCCGCTTCTGCGATTCCTTCTCTCTGGAATCAGCAACATCAAATGCTTCTCGTCGCCTACTGATATTCCTGCACCGTGAGCATTCGGATAAGGATGAAAGACAGTGGACACCCGATGATAAGGCCAAGCAAGAGCCAAGAGACATTGTTCTTTGGATGCAGCATCATCATCTTGCAGCAGCTCAGCAGTTGTCTCGGAGCACTGACGCTTTCGCTAAACGTCACGGATGATTTCTATGATAACGAAGGTTTGTGTATCAACACAATCTGTGTCAACGCGAACCATGGCGGAGACTGCGGATCGGCCTCGGCGATCTACCACGTTGTCATCTCTTGAGCCGTTGCCGCCAAGAAGATATCACTCATCCAACACTATACATTCCTGTGATTCCAAGTTCATCCTGCGAATTTGCCGCACGGATGGTACTGGTATCTGCTGAGGATTGCATGCGCGACTAATTCCTCCAAACGCGTCCGATGCGCCTGACTTTCGCAGAAGCTGATCTCGGTCAAGGCGAAGGTGATTGGCATGGCATCAAAAGGAAGTGAAGTCCGTCCTTATATCTGGATGGCCAATCTCAAATCAGACTTCGGGCAAAGGCGATCCTCTCGGCCTAATTAGCGGGCTTGCACCTGGATCAGGTGTTGATAACCGATGGGATTACGAGCTCCTTGCGCAACGCTAAGGTTGCATCGAAGAGTGCGTGGCGTGAAAAGGTGCGTCTCGAACGTGTCCGCCTGCATCCTTGAAGAGCGTCAACAACCACGAGCAAGTGCGACGAAACATCCCTGATGCCACGCAGACAAGAGAGCTTACAGAATTGCGACAGCTTGGTTTGTTAAGAAAGAGGTCTGTGAAAGCTTGGCCAATGAAGCGTTGTGAAAGCTTCTAGAAGCTGGCGATACTAAGCTTTTTGGAGAAGAAGTTCTCGGCTAGATAAGAACATGAGCTTGTACAATCTTGGAGCGCGTCCAGTCGAGAAGCATTCCCCCGCTAGTTGCCCACACTCCTCTGTTCATCATCGAGACCGCCAATGACACCTGCCCAAAGCGAGATTGTGGCGTAAAGTCGCGTGCACCGGCTTCGATGCTCTTTCTTCAGCTAGCTGTACCTTTTATGTGCTTTCCTTCCCTTGCATTTGCGTCCTGCTGAACACCTTCTCCCTCCTTGACCTCGATCGACAAGATGAGTCTGGCACGCGAGAGCGTCGACCTCAAAAATGGCAACGGCTTCGAGAAGACCGAGCCAGCACCTTTCGGCGACCATGTGCGCGGCAGACAGTTCAGCGTGGACGCTGAGGACCAAGCCATTATTGTCGCAGACCAGAACAAGCTCCACAGAGACTTGAAGGGCAGACACATGCAAATGATTGCTATGTGCGTATGAGTCCGCAACACATTCGGTCGACTATACTGATTGTCATTGACAGCGGCGGTGCAATCGGTGCTGGTCTGTTTGTTGGATCTGGCGGCGCATTCCAAACTGGTGGACCTGCTTCGGTTCTCATCGGCTTTATCATCGTTGGTGTGATGATCTACCTCATGATGCAGGCCCTTGCAGAACTGGCGGTCATGTACCCCATCAATGGTGCCTTCACCATGTACATCGTCAAGTTCATCGACCCGTCCTGGGGTTTCGCTTGCGGTTGGCAATACGCCATTTCGTGGCTGACTGTCCTTCCCTTCGAGATTTCAGCTGCTTGCAACATCATCCACTACTGGCCAGGATCAGAGGGTATCAACAATGCTGCATGGATCGTGCCGCTTTTGGTTGCTTTGATCATCATCCAGGTCTTCGGTGTCAAGGGATACGGCGAGGTAAGAGCGAGTGTTTTTGACAAGATTTCGGCGGCTGACTCAATGGGATAGGTCGAGTTCGTGCTCAGTTTGATCAAGATCCTTGCCTGCATTGGATTCATGATCCTGGGAATCATCATCAATGTCGGTGGTGTTCCAACTGACAACAGAGGCTATATTGGAGGTGAATACTGGTAAGACCTCTAATCATGTGAGGAACCAGAACCTGCTGCTAACATTTGTACTCAGGACGGCTCCTTACAGCGCTTTCTTGAACGGGTTCCATGGCTTCTGTACCGTGTTCGTGACGGCTTCGTTCGCCTACACCGGAACTGAGCT
The DNA here is from genome assembly GCA_013365205.1 of Pseudocercospora cruenta. Lineage (NCBI taxonomy): Eukaryota > Fungi > Ascomycota > Dothideomycetes > Mycosphaerellales > Mycosphaerellaceae > Pseudocercospora > Pseudocercospora cruenta. The sequence goes on from JAASFE010006150.1 coordinate 185,336, forward strand.
TACTGGACTTGCTGCTGCTGAGACCGAGAACCCAAGAAAGGAGATCCCAAGAGCATCCAATCAGGTTGTGTGGCGTATTGCCATCTTCTACGTTGTCAATCTCTTGCTCATCGGTTTGATTGTGCCGGCCAACAGCGACCTGTACAATGGACCAGGCTCATCCTCCCGTCACTCGCCATTCGTAATTGCCATCCAGCTTGCAGGAATCAAGGCTCTCCCATCAATCTTCAACGCCGTGATCTTGATCGCTGTCATGAGTGTTGCCAATTCCTGCACTTTCGGATCGACCCGCACAATTCAGGCTCTTGCAGCACACGGCATGGGCCCAAAGATCCTCGCATACGTCGACAAGAAGGGTCGCCCACTCTCAGTCGTCATACTACAGTTGCTCTTCGGCTGCTTGGCGTTCATCAACTTGGCTGAAAGTGGCGGCGATATCTTCACATGGCTCCTGGCTTTGTCTGGTCTCTCGCTGTTCTTCGTATACGGCAGTATTGCTCTCTCACACATTCGATTCCGCAAAGCTTGGTAAGCAAAATTCTACCTTTAGCTTTTCTTGATACTGACCATAAGTAGGGCTCTCAACGGTCACTCTGTCGACGAACTGCCATTCAAGGCCGCGTTCGGCGTGTGGGGCTCCTGGGTCTGCCTCATCATCAATTTCATCTGCCTTGTCGCACAGTTCTACGTCGCTCTGTACCCCGTCGGTGGTCCATACCTCGACGCCAAGCTCTTCTTCGAGGCATATCTCGCTGGTCCTTTCTTGGTCGCCCTATACTTGATTTGGAAGATCTACAGTTGGTTCGTCCGCCCAGATCACCGTCCACTGTTCATCAGAACCAAGGACATTGATATCTACGATGGCATGAGAGAAGGTCAGCGAAACATGATCAGTGGTGTTGATGTTACAGCGGACCAGAGACGTGCCAGCATTGCTGAGCTGCAGGATGAGAAGAGAAAGAAGGGTGTTAAGGACTGGGTCGTGTCGGGAGTTCGCAATATCATCTAGACGTTCTTCGTCAAACGATGGAAAATACTTCGCCACGCGTCGAGAGACACTGGCGGCTTTGCCGATGCCCGAAGCACCACTATGGCATCTTCTCGCCTTCCTTGAGCGCATCAGTTGCGTGAAAAGAGTCTTGTAGACAGTAATGTCTGTCATATTGTCAACAAAAGACGCGATGTGACACGAAACAGATGCTGTGCCAAGCACACACTCAGTGTCAGATATTTCTGCTGTGACAGAATTCGTATCCTTGATCAGCTTGCTTGCTGACCGTTTCTGAAAAACACCACCTCAAGCCGCTTCCTTCGCGCTGGTGACACGCGGCATCATTGATCTCCATCGCTTGGGACTTCACTGAGGCAGAGATGGAGCTCCCCAAACAAATTGCGAACTTCGCAGTCGCGAACTCCTGAGGAATTTCAACTCTTGCCGCACGCGGTGATCAACGCGACAGATATTTACATTATTTGACACAGGACCGCTTCATTCTCGTCCAGTTCACTGGAAGGCAAAAACCACAGCAAGAAGAGACCTGGAACTTACTGCAATACAGACTACAGGAATGTCTGATGACACTACGACTCTCATATTCGTGGCAGGCGCATGGCACACTCAATTCCATGTCCAGCCACTGCTGCCGTGGATGGAGAAGCTCGGACGACGCATCGTACCTCTGATTCTGAAAGTCAACGGCATCACGACACCACGAGGAACATTCCAGGACAGCGTCGACGTCATTCTGGATGCCATGAAGGCGGAAATCAAAGCAGGCCGAGATGTGGTACTTCTTGGCCACTCAGCAGGAGGCCCAGTTGTCACCGCCGCTGCCAATGAAATTTTTACCTCAGATGCAGAGAGTAAATCGAAGTTGGTCGGAATCATCTTCCTCGCTTCGTTCCTGAATGTGCAGCGAGCTCGATCACGTTGTGCTTGGTGGCAGGATATCGATAAGGAGAATTGATAAGGTGTCGTATTATGTGTATCGAATGTGTCTATCTGCTGAGTCTGAGGAGGAAGTATATACCCTGTGTGTAGCACCTTCCATTCCGTAATAAGTCCCCCCGACGGAAGTATCGCTACGTCCTCGTAGTACTAATATACATATTCTTCTTAACTCCTTTCTTATTAATCCCCTTCCTTCGTAGTAGCTCCTATTACTAAGCTCTTTATTATAGAGGAAATAGATTATACTCTTCTAATCGACGTAGGGTATTAGATATCCTATAATTACTATACTATACTCCCGCTACTATCGCTATCTAAAACTAAGGCTATTCGTTCTCGGTATCGTTAGGCTTTATACGCTTATTATACTTATAGTACCGCTACTCTAGTCTATTATAATCTTAGCGCGTTACCTATTAATATAGGGTTAAAAGCTTACCTTCTTTCCCTTCTTATAGTATTTCTTTACCCGCTCTTAGTAGCGCTTTAATACCTACGTATCGCTTATTCTCGCTAGCGTATCGAGTATATTATTAATCGGCTACTAGTCGTTATCTATATAGTCGTAGAACTTCGCGAGCTATATTAGTACTTATAAGAGCTCTATAACCTTCGCGGCTAGCTTATTCGCTACCGCTTTTTCGGCGAGTTTAAGCTTATTAGTCTAGAATAAGACTCGGCTATTAAAGTATAGTACTATAAGAATCTTAATTAGCTAGGCTTACTACTCCTCGATTATATACTCTTATATCTATTCCTCGTTCTCGAGGTAGAGAGCGGCTTAGAACTCGATAGGATATTATACTATATAGGTTATTAATAAAGGGTATATACTTACGCGATTAGCGCCGATATTCTACTATTCGTTATACTTCGCTACTTCTAGAAGCCTAGCTTTATACGTAAGTTTAACGATATTCTATCTAAGTTATATAAGCTTCTATATATAGTATAGGTTAAATATTTATATAACTAAGGCTTATAGATATCTAGCCTTCTTAAAATAATAGAGGTTGTTTTATATTAGAGCCTTAGTATATAGATCGTCGTAGTTATAGAGGGATATAAAAATATCTTATAAGACTTCGTAGGCTATTCGTATACTTCGGGTACTAGTTCTCGTATTAGTTAATAGAGCCTTTAGCCTATCTTCTATCGGCGCTTCTTAAACCTACTCGTTAGTCGAGTCTATATACTCTTTAGAATTAGATAGCTCGTTAATCTTAATCTCCTAAGGTAATTTTAGTAGTAGGAAGATAGTCGCCGCCTACTTAAGAGCTTCTAGTTATAGCTTAATACCTTATAGATATACTATATACGTTAACTAGTATAATATATTAGTTATATATACTAACTACGTCTTACCTTTTCTCTTAACCTACTATATAAGAAGTTTGTCCTTAAAGTTTACTAGGGTCTAAAACTTTACTAGTAGCTATCGAGCTCGGACTTCTATTACCTAAGATATATAAAAGCTTATACTTAATATTATCTTAATCTACGGGTTAATATTAGCGTATATTAGTTAATCAACGTAGGGCTTAAGCTATATAAAATACCGCTCTTATAATCTACCTTTTAGTATAAAATTAATAGTATCGCGCTATTCTTAGAAATCGCCTTATCTACTAATTATCTCTTATAGCGCGATATCCTCGTCGATAGTTACGTCTTTAGCTATCTCGCGTAGCTTCTTAAGTCGGTTAATAGTATCCTCTCGGTTCTACGCTTTAGAGAATATATTATATAAAATAATATTCTTAGCCTCTATTAGGAAGGCTTCCTTATTCTCGCGTAACTAGGTTATAAATACGTAGTTCTATCTTAGTAAGAATAACTATATTAGTTATTAAATCTATTTCTACCTACTTATAACCTCTTAGCTCGCTATTAGAACCTTTATTTCCTCTATTTCTATACGCTATTTCTCCTTAAGTTCCTCGTATTATTACTCTATATCTATAGCTCTCTCCTTATATACTATCTCTTATAAGGTAGTATCGATCTTATCGTATAGTACTTCGTAGTAATCTACTAGCTATACCTACTTTAAGAATTTATACCTTACTCTATTATTATCCTCGCTAATACCTTTAGCTATATTATAGGTCTTTAAATAAACTTTACCAAGTAGGTACTTAGCGTCTACGACGGTTATCTTATATTTAGGCTATACGAGTTTCTTATATACTATCTTCCTAGTACCTATCTTCTTCGCTAGCGAGTCTATATCTACCATAGTAGCTATCGTAGTTAAAGAAGGCCCTAGGTTACTACGAGTCCTCGGAGGAGGTAGCGCTATCGACGTAGGGTATACGGGTAGTAATATAGTCGATTTAGCTAGAATAAACTCTTTAGGTCCCTTTACTAACTTTAGCTTCTTAGGTATTAGCTTCTCGATTAATTTAGCCTCGTTATTAGATATAGTATACTACTTCTTAGACTATTTCGGTTCTACCTCTATTTACTTCTTATTACTAAGGTTAAACTTCGCTTTCGAATCGAG
>JAASFE010006150.1:216010-231030 GCA_013365205.1 Pseudocercospora cruenta
TATCGAGCTTCTATAGAGGCTACCTACCTTATATCGATACGAATCCGCTCTTACTAGCGATTATAGTCTAGATCGTAAGGGTCTTATTAGAATAGAACGTCTATAACCCTATTAATTATTTCGTTATCTAGCGCGCGTCGATTAGCGCTAGTACTAGTATTTCCCTTATTCCTATCTTTCTTCTTAAGATAGTTAAGAAAGCCTTATACTACTAAGGATAAAGTAGCTATATTCTTTTCTATTATCTTACTTAGGCTATCGATCTTATTATTAAGAATATTAACCGTAATTTCTAGAGTAGCCTTATATAGTACTATTATATTATACTAGCCCTAATTTACTTACCTAGCGTATATATAATAGTCCTAGCGAAGTTACTTAAATTCCTCGAGCTCTCTTACTCGACGCTCGCTCTAAGAGTATTAGGGGTTAGGGCCTTTAAATAGGGCAAAGTTATTACCTCTATACTATTAAGACTATACTAGGCTAGTATCCTTATCTAGATAGTCTTCTATCTAAGGTTGCCTTACTCCGTAGTTAGTAAGCTTATATATAGACTTATAAGGTACTAGGTCGACGTAGACCTTAAGTATAGATATACCCTTAACTTCTCCGCGTATCTAGCGGAGACTCGAGATAGTCCGCTAGTATAATAGTATTAACTTTTCGAGCCCTATCTTCGCTAGCTACGTTAGCTCTACGTTCGATTTAAAACCTTTAAAGCTAACTACTTCTAGCTCTAGTAGATATACCTTTACTTTACGAGGTACTTCGAATAGCTAAGTTTCTAGTAGTAGCGTTAATAATAGGGAGCTACTTAATTCTAAGGAGATAATAATAGGGGATCCGCTATTATCTAGCTACTTAGCGACTCTACCTTCTAACTATAGCTAGTATCTCGGCTCGTTCGATTAGTCTTATATTAGGCGGCTAAGCTTATCGATTATACGCTACGCTTACTATAACTAAGCGTCCTACGAAAGTAGATAGCTAAAGAACTAGTTAATCTCTTCTTCGGGAGGCGCTAGTATAGCTAATAGGGTACGAGATCTACGTATCTTACGGATAGTATTAGGATTACGTATCTTACGTTTACTTAAGCTATAGAACTTCTAAATAAATTAGTAGCGTTCTAGCTCGTCGGCGTAGTAAGAAGCCTCCGCTATACGCTACTTTAAACGATTTATCGAGCTATACGAGAAGTAGTAAATAATAGCTAAGGCGAAATTAATAACCTATTAGTATTATATAGGATCCTCTACGAGTCTAAGTAGTAGGTAGGCTAAGGATTTACTACCCTATAATATAATACGACTAGTACTAAAGGCTATCGTACCTATACGTAGCTAATAGTCGACGTAGACCTATCCTTACGAGAGCGTACTATAGATCCTTAGGAGTTTTACTATAGTAGGTCTTAAAATAATAGTTTCCTAATCTAAGTATAGTAACTAGGTTTTCTTACTAAGCTACCGTACGGTAATTATAATTAACCTAGGGGCTTAGAGATTAGTTTTCCTAGTATAGTCTTTAAGAAGACGAGTCGCCGAAGTTATAGTAGGTAGTAAACGTAAAGAAGTACGGAAGGTAGATAGTATCGTAAAGGAGGACCTATTATTATAATAGTACTTACTTACTTAATACTAAGGAAGTAGTTACGCGGGGTTAGTATTAAGTAACTACGAATAACTAAGCGTATATTAATAAAGGACTCGTAGCTTCCTAATTACTAGGGAAAGAGCGCTCTCTAGTAACGGTCGCGTTAATAAGGGTACTTAAGGTACTAGATCGCCGGTCAACGTAGGCCTATTAAACGTCCCTTAATAGGGCTATAGACCTTTTTAGGACCCTACTATCCTATCGAAGGACTAGTAGTAATAAAGACTCGGTTAGGCGGCACGGATCTAAGTATATAGGCCTACGTCGAGTACTTAGTAGGGATGGCTTATCGCGACTAGCGCTTCTAGTTCTAGTTCTAGTACTATATAAGGACAGCTATCGACAAGCTAAAAAAATTTCTTGTATTTTTAGCTTGCTAGTATACGCAAAGCTACTATTTGACACAAAGTGCATGTGGATGATTGATTAATTATTCTATCTAGGTCTAAAAGTTGAAGGTATACCCCTTCTAGCAGTGGCTGCACCTGCCTCGTAACACAGCTTCTACACAGGTCGAGCACGCAATCAGGCAGGCATGCTTGCTCACAATCTCTTGGCAGCAGTTTCATGGCACCAGAAAGATCACACGAAGAAACTCCGACCATACTTGAATCCACAATCACTTGGCTGCAGCAACCAGTTCCAACCAAACCATAACATAGCTCCTTTCCTACCCGACTAGGCCCGCAACGCCATGTGGTCGAGCATGGCGTGCATACTATCACCCACATGCACCTCAAGGATAACTTGCAGCCGACATCTCCTTCGGTTCTCCGTTCACTGCTTCGAGTTGAGAACATGTCGATTGAGCGACAGCTTGACAATAATGATAAGTCAGGGGCTATACTTACGATCAATGACGGTCCTTCAGAACACGAAGCGCCGATCCGAGAGGATGACGATGAGCTTCTCGATATCACAAGACCGTTCCCGGACCTGCCAGGCCAACGACATGAGCCAGCACAATTTACCATTCGGGCATTGATCGTAGGCACAGTGCTCGGTGCCGTAGTCTCAGCATCAAACATGTATCTATGCCTCAAGACAGGTACACTCTCCCCTTCTGTTTACCCGAGTGAAATCGCTGACCTCATCTTCAGGCTGGACCTTTGGCGCAAGTCTCTTTGGTGCTCTCACACCAATTCAGTCACTGTCTCCATACCTCATGCTGATTCCTCGCAGGTGCGATCCTCGGCTTCGCAATCCTAAAGCCAACCAGCATCTACCTGCCCAAATTCCTCGGAGGCGGCCACTATTTTGGCCCTCGTGAAAACGTTGCGGTGCAGTCGATAGCCACAGGAGCCGGATCGCTATCCATTCTTTTCGAAGGCGCAGTCCCAGCTCTCTACCGCTTGCATCTCATGTCTCCAACGCCTCGCCAAGACTTCTGGCGCTTAATCACCTTCACAGCAGTGTGTGCTTTCTACGGGTGTTTCTTCGGGGTGGCGTTAAGAAAGTTCTATATCATTCGGCTCAAAGGCATCTTCCCGACCCCAACCGCCACGGCAGTCACGATTAGGTCTTTGCATGCTGCTGGGATGGCGGGCGATGCGATGAGGAAAGCGAGAGTGCTGGTAAGTACTTTTATCGGAGCTTGCCTGTTCAAGACTGGTAGTGTCTATGCTCCTGGTATTCTCTGGGACTGGAATATCTTCTACTGGATCTACAAGACCACGAGTTGGAAGAGCGTTATCGCGGCTTCGAATTGGGGTTGGTATATCGAGTTGACTCCGGCTTTCTTTGGCGTTGGAATGCTTACTGGCTTGAATGTTGGCTTGAGCTATCTTGCAGGTAGCGTGGTCGCTTGGGGGATCATCGGACCCGCAACATTGAGGACTGGGCTTACTTTTGGGGTGCCGAACAAGAAGAACGTAAGTGTTTGGCTCGATGGTTCGGACTTCTTGCTGACAAAACCTTTAGCCTGATATCGTGAGCTACAAGTCTCTCGATCTGGCTGATCCAGTGAATGAGCCTTCCGCGCGATACTTCTTGCTCTGGCCTGGACTCATGATCCTCATGTGTGCAACTTTCACTGAGGTCGCAATGAATGCCCCTGCTCTGTGGAAAGGCCTGAAGCTAGTCATCGCATCGAGTGTCAGAAAACTTCCGAGCTCGCGGCGCTTTGAACGGACCAAAGCAGATGCAGACGCGTACTTGCTCCGCGAGGACCAAGAAGACGATGATCCAGCCCCTCCCAGCGAACGAGTACCAAAGTGGATGTGGGCTTCCGGCGTCTCATTGACGATGTTCTTTACTTGCTTGGTGCTTGGCTTGCAGTACGATATGAACGTCGGACTTTCGATCTTGGCTGTGGTCCTTGGCTTCTTGTTCTCTTGCATCGCAACACAATCAGCAGCTACGGCAGATATCGCTCCAGCTTCGTACTGTGGGAAAGCATCTCAGCTGGTTTTCGGAGGTGTGACATCGCCCGGTCATTACTCGTTGCATGATAAGCAGCTTGTAAATCTGGTCGGAGGCATTGTGGCTACCGGTGCTGCGGCACAGAGTACTGACATGGTGTCTGACCTCCGCACTGGGTATTTGCTTGGAGCTTCGCATCGTGCTCAGTTCTATGGCCAGGTCTGCGGTAGCTTCGTGGCTGTATGGTTAAGTGTGGGACTGTTCTTGCTGTTCACGACGGCGTATCCTTGCATTTTGGATGCTTCAATTGAGGAGTGCTCGTTCAGTACGCCCGCTCTTGGTGCATGGGTTGGTCGTCCCTTGCCATCCATTCTCGTTACCGATACTAACATAGATAACAGGTCGCGGTGGCAGAAGCCATCACACTGTCCAGCCTGCCCATACCACCTGTCAGCGGCTATCTCGCCATTGCTTTCGGCGTTTTATCAATCGTGGTAGTCTACGCGCGATACCATCTCTTCCCGAAATCATGGCTCAAATGGGTGCCTAATTTGTCGGTTTTCGGGCTTGCATTCATGGTCCCGACTACACAATATGCAATAGCTATGGCTGCTGGTGCGGTAGTTACTCACGTATGGCGGAAAAGGTGGCAGAAGTCGTACGCGAGAAATGGATATGCTGTACCAGCGGGCCTGATCGCAGGCGAAGGCATTGGTGGGCTGATCGCAGCACTGTTAGAAGTCACAAATGTTGGAGGCACTGCATATGGAAGTGGAGTTGGGTGTGTGGGAGGAACTTATTGTGGATGATTATGTATGTCTCTCAGCAGTATGTAGTTGAGGCCCAACCTCCCAGCTCAATCTTCATGCTCGCTCCCTCATGATACTATTGTGACCCATGTCTGGCATCCTCGCGCTTCTGAACGTAAAGTATGCTCCCCGCTCTGTTCAGCCTTGGTATCTCATTCGGTTGTTCTTATGGTGTTGGTGCCATCAACGCAGCCCAGCAAGCAGCTTGGCAAGAGCCGAAAGTTGCATTGCAGGCCAGAATGGCGGGTGGTGCTGCGGGAATCGCGACGCCGAAGACGAAGCCTGCAGCAGAATAGCAAGCGACCGCAAGACCGGCGCAGCCAGCTTGACAAACGCCGTATGCTGCCGGTCCAGCTGTGACGAGAGGTGTGAAGGACGCCAGGATACGCACGGTGACTTTGGTGAATTGCATCTTGGCTTGTGTTCAATTGGATGTTCTCGTCAGGTTGAAGCTAGATGTGATCAGTAGAGTTGTACAGAGTGAGGCCACTAGTTCCGTACCGTGAGTATGGTTCTCGTTGTAAAGTTGCAGATTTTGGAGGGCTTCTGTGATTGCTTGTGGGTCTGATTTCATCTGTTAGGCAAGGCGAGAACTTATATTCTTGGGCTAGCTTACAGAAATGAAACCCGCCTCGACGTCTCAGCAGCCGTGCTCGGTGCCTTAGATTCTTGTCTCGTATGCCTCACTGAAATGTTCGACTCACAAAATCGGCTGTCTTTTCTTTCGGTCCACAGGCCAGTCAATCATCGTTTCAGTGTGACGGTGCGGGCGATAGTGAACGGAACTATGATGGCTGTGACAGTGGTGTCTTACCCTGAATAGCATCGTGCCAAGCGATATGCATGTTCGATACTGTTGGGGATTACCTGTCCATGGTGAATGTGCTAAAATGCCGTACGGATGTCAGCCCAAAAGTAGCATCGATTCATGCTACATACAAAAAGGCAACAAGCACCAGACCGGGGTATCATGCAAAGCCTTGATGAACGCCATGAAAATGCTGAAACCAAAAATGCTCCCGTGCTCTTCTCGAGAGCCAAAGCTTCGTATGCGTGGCCGAGAATGAGCTTTCAACTTCACTCCCCACCAAGCTTCTTTCTGCGCTTCCTCAGTTTCTTCAGCGACTTAACATCCTCCTTTGATAGCGTATTGTCCGGTCCTTTGGCTTCAAGCTCAGTGATCTTCTGAGTAACGCCAGCCAAATCTAGTTTCTCCTTCCTCGCATGGGTCTTCGCAGGTGTAGATTGTCCGCTCACACCGACGCCACCATCCTCAGAGTCCACATCACTTGCCTTGACGACATTGACAGTCTCTTCCTGCGCCTTGATTCTCTTCGCCATGCCGTCGAATCTCGTGTGCTTGCCGACGCTGATTTCTTCCAACTTCCGCTTCGCGCCAGCTCTTTCTCGATCTTGCCGCTCCTTCCTGTCGGCATCATATTTGGCGTTTCCAGACAGACCTGCTTTGACAAAGCGGCCTGCAGCGTTGGTGTCTAATCGCGCGCTTGGTCCGCTGGCAACTGCTTCCACATTCTTGATCTTGTTGAAGTACTCCTTGACACGATTCAGTTCTTGAAAGATCGGATGGTTCTTCGCGTCCACGCCGTTCAGCCGCAGGTATGCGAATAGTATCGACTCAATCGCGTATGTGGCCAAGACGTAGAGCTTTGCTTTGTCGAGTAGCGGTAGTTTCGAGGTGCTTGCGGAAAGTGCGCTTTGAAGAATTGGCTGAAGTGCGGACTCCAAGTCGTCCACATCGCCGGCGAGGTCTTCAATCTGTGGCAGTATCGACTCCATAATGGCGATGTGGATGTGTTGTTGCGTGATCAAGTTCAGAGAAGCGTAGATGGAAATTTCAGCCTCGTCTCGGGGCTCAAAGCTTACTGTAAAGACTTGGCTTTTCATGTGAACCCTCACTTCACCACTCTCTCCCCCTTGCACACCTTCCCATGGCACCCAGCAGAGCGTCGACAAAGCGTCGGCGGACCTCATCTGGCGCCGCAGTCGATACAAAAGTACCACATTCGCAGGACAAGCACGAAGTTTTCACTCAATGGGCGAAAGATCGCGGCGTACAAATTGGCTCTGTTAAACCAGCACAGATTACAAGACGCGGAGTCGGCCTCGTGGCAACAGCAAATATCAAAACAGATGAGAAGCTCATCTTTGTACCCGAAAAAGCAATGTTCAAGCCCGTGAAGAGCTACACTGGCGGTAGTCTGTCTCAAATGGCTTCACCTCATGTCCAGCTGGCTCTCAGCATTATGGTGGAGTGCGAGAAACCCGAATCTTCATATAATGTATGGAGATCAACTTGGCCTACTCCACAAGACTTCGAGGCAAGCATGCCTCTCTTCTGGAGCCATGAGCTCAAGGACCTTCTCCCTCCATCTGTACAGCAGCCTTTAGATCGCCAACTCGATGATTGGAGGAAGGATGCTGAGTTTGGCAAGACGGTCGTTGCGCATAACTCTGCCAGCGAGAAACAAGACGACGTTATGAAGTATTATTGGGCCATAGTAAACTCCAGAAGCTTTCATTTCAAACCACCAGGAGCCAAGCCTGGATTCATGGTGCTTTGCCCTTTCATAGATTACATGAATCACGGTCCAAGCGGCACTGGTGTCAACGTTCGGCAGACAGCCAAAGGCTATGAGGTTACTGCGAATAGAGACTACGGTATGTACAGTCACTCCTCTTTGCCTCCCTTCTCGCAGCATGAAGCATGCTTCCTCACCTGTATGACTGTGATTTCCTGAACAGCAAGGTGAGCAATGATCACAGAACGACATGGAGCACAGACTAACACTTCTCGTAGCCGCTGGAGAAGAAGTGCTTGCGACTTATGGCGCCCATCCTAATGACAAGCTCCTCGTCCACTACGGATTCATCAACTCCAGCGAACCAGGTGCCGCGTCTGACGACGACATCCGGCTGGACCACTACATACTCGACAACCTGTCCAGAACGACTCGTGACCAATTGCAAGACGTCGGTTACCTTGGCTCGTATGCCCTTCTTCCAGCCACGAACGAGATATGCTTCAAAACACAGGTCGCAGTTCGTGCAGAACTCCTGACAGCCAACGAGTGGGAGTACTTCATCTCTAACGGGGAGGACTTGAGCAACGACCAGAGCGAGAAAGTCAAGCGGTGGCTGGAACCGTTCCTAGACGGGTATCGAAGTGATGCTGAGAGCAAGATTGCAGAGCTGAAAGCAATGAAGACTGCCAAGTCAGAAGCAGGCCCGGTTCAGCTACTCTTGGCGCGATGGCAGCAGATATACGATGCGCTGGACGCATTCATTCGTGAAGGGTAATTCGTACTCATAGCTGAAACCAGCATCGTAGCAGACGCATGATCGCATACCGAACGCCTCGCTATGCACAATACCATTTTCACATCCCAGTTCAGCATCTCTTCGAGCGGGTCACTCATCTCGTTCTGCGCCATCGACATACCCGAACAAGAACCTTTTCTCTTGTGCTCTCTTCTCACCTCTTTTGACACGCATTAATCCTCATTCAACAAATCATCCAAATCGTCATCATCCCAACCACCTTTCCGTCTCTGCACCACTACTCTGCCCGTCTCACCTCTTCCACCACCGCTCTTCTCTGCTTGTTCAGCGACAGCAGCAAGGATCTCCTTCAGCTGTTCTTCACCAATTCTAGCCCTCAACTGTCCACTCCTTGCCAACATGATCAATCTCGACTCCACATCTTCAGCTCTTTGCGCGTTGACCATGCGTATTCGTCCTAGACGATCGGCAGCAAGGGGTTCGAGGATTTGTGAGAGAATTGATTGACGGGCTTCAGCTTCGCGGGCTCTGGGAAGTATAGTGTAAGTAAACGTAGTGATGGTTTGTGGGCTGCGACTCACTTTTGTTGGTCTTCTTGGCCTCCACCTCCGCCTGGGGCTGGCGTGCCACCGCCTCCTTGTTGCGATTGCAACTGTTGAAGTCGCGCCGCTCTGATTGCTTCGAGGTCGCTGTCTGACATGTTTGTATTTTGGGAGACAATGTTGATTGGAAAGTGGGAAAGGTATCACGTGCGAAGCAGGTGGGCCGTGCTATCGATAAGTTGTGCCAAGGAGGAAGGGGCTTTCACGGATCTGATCTCAACTTCATCTTTGCTTCACTGTTTGCTTTTCTCATCAGATCTGAGCGATTTAGTGAGGGGGAACTGAGTGAATGACAGCGTGAGCGATATGACGCTTCACTCTGCCCTGCTTTCACAGGACCGCCTGCTTGGGGAATGAGAACTTTGGACCTGCCCCTGGGGACGAAGCGATGCACACTATGGGCGCATCCTGGGTGAGGCGCCGCGACTCTTCTGGGCCCTCACATCGCGCTCTCGGGCCTGTCGATGTTGCAACGGTTGAGCTACTAGGCGCGAGTTCGAAGCCCTAGTAGAGCAATTGATTCGGAGAATATGGATGGCGATGTGAGCGTAACGCATTGCTCACCACATGACTAGGTCGATCGCTTCATCATGGCAGAGACATCTCCAAGTCGAACGATTTGATACCCGATAGCTTGACCACTGCTCTTGATCGGGAGTGCACACTGAAGCTCACACCAATCGAGACCACTCTGCTTCTTCAACTTAGGTGCTACGATTGAGGACTGGATGCGGCTTTGAGAGCGTAGCGCTTGTTCATCGCGGGAAGGGCAGTGACAGACTTAAGAAGAGTGTGAGGAGCGTGCAAACTCACCTGTCGCTACAGAGATGTTGGGAACTCATCTCCTAGACTTGCTTCGGTACGTCACAGTTCCGCTCTCGATGGCTAACCATGGCGTTCCGAGCTGAGTGGCTACCGAGATTGTCAGAATGGCGAAGATGAGACTTATCTCTCGAGTTCACAATATTTCTTGAGTAGCTGCTCGTGTATTCGGTGGCATTGTGGAGATGTAGGAGATGAGAGAAAGCCATGAGATTCATGGTGAGAGAAAGAACCGAAAATGAGACCAACTGTGAGAGTGGCACGATCACCTACTTGCTCTCGCGGAGACACCTCAATCATGCTGGTGATACTTTCGCCACGATGCGCGTGGCCTTCTCCAACTGTTGGAAGCATTCCTACGCCTTCCTCTGGCGGATCGGCAGATCGCTCACAATTGCTTGATAGCTTCGGCCGGCCTGGTCGTCACTCTGGTCGCTTGGCTGCGTTACTGCTGGAAGAGCGGCCGCGAGCTCCCCGTTGCTCGCGAGAGCCTGGTCGCTCGTGCTGGTGCTGTCACTTGGAATCAGCTCTTGTTTCGAAAGACGTTTTCATTCGCCCGTAACTTACTCGGCCTGCTGGGACTCCCTGCGCTGGCGGAGGTACGTCTTCTCGTCGGCGTCTGAGCCATACTTCTCGACTGCTCCGGCTCGCAGCTTGTCATACTCGCGCTCGAGCCGCTTTTGGCTCTCGACGCTGGAGCCATGTTGCTCTTTCATGATCTTGAATGCTCTCTCCCAGAAGCTTCTCTCGTGCTCGGCCCAGCGCTCGTTCCTGTCCTCCTTGACGAGCTGCACCACAAGGTGACACAATATCTGCTTCTCCGACCCGATCGCTGCCTGAATGGTGTTGAAGCCCGACATTGTTTGGTGGTCTGAGTCCGAGTGCGGTGGATTGCTTGTGGTGCTCCTGCAAATGATGTTGATGTTCAAAGACGAATTGCTGCAGATGCAACGAGAAGCATACGAGCTGCGACTGCTATTGTTGCATGGCCTTATTGTTGATGTTGTTGACAACAATATTTCGCAAGTCGCCAAGACTTTCAAGATGCACAAGCGGTGCGTGAGTGTCTCGTGCGTTGGCGTACTGGCACTGACCATTGATGTCGCTCGGCGATGCACAACACGAGTGGAACAATGCTAGACAGCAGCACAAAAATGAAACAAGTGTGTCGCGGGAATGTCTTGCGCGAAGGCGCACGGGAGCACAAGAGGAGAAAAGCGCAAAAAGACTACCTCCAGCGGGAACTCGAACGCACGACCGCCAGATGACGAGTTTGAACATCGTCAATTTCTGCTGAAGGGTGATGAGGCCAAAAAACGGCAAAAAAGAATTGATGGCCGCGGTCGTTCTTATGTGTTATCATGAGAGATGTTGATAACATGCGATGGAATCAATTGCACCCAAAATCATCTACGCTCTGACGATTGCTTCACGACCATCGAGAGCTTGCAATTCCTGTTAGTTCTTAACAGCTCATTCTCTGGAGCCGGAGATCTCCCGCTTTCACTTTGACATGCGCTTCAAGACTTCCAGCTTGCGAATCTTCGTGCATCCACCGCACTCGTGTCCAATGCATCATCTCTTCGCTGTCCATCCCGAGCGGCGCAACAGGCATGCGGACTGCTTCCCTTCTGCTTGGTGTAATGGCTAGTCTTGCGCATGGCGAAGATCTGAAGCATTGCAGTCGGTGGCTTTCGATGGTGGCCGGTCAGACCAGAAAAGTTCATGAATTGTGGGTGCTCGCAATCTCGTTCATCTTGAATATGGTCGTTGCGGGTCCTTAGATGCTTCAGCTTCTGCAAGCGCAATCTCTTTGCGAAGTCGCCGGTGCATGCAGCCATCAAATGTTACGCTGCCACTGGGAAGGACGACCTCAGCACCATATGTGAATGCCAAGCTCGCTGCAAAGAGCCGAATCAGGAATCTGGTGGACGAGCTGGCCTTCTTAACTCCCCGAGAATCCTTCGAAACATGTCTTTGGGAAGATCAACAGCAGAGCATCTGGTGCAAACAACATGGGTCGCACGGGTATGCTCCATCAACGCAGCTTATCAAAGCAATAACCTTCGAGGATGTATGAGACTGGATCTGTCACCGATGTCATTGAGGATCTATGGCATGGAGAGGTCGAAACTGCCGCAATGTATAAATGCAGCTCTATCACACATGCACAACCGCAATCATCACGAAACCAGTACCTTTTACATCGCGACAAAAGGCCATCCCCTCATGAAGCTTCTGACTGAAGAGGAGAGACAAGAACACTATAGAGCCACCTTTCGTGGCGGTCTTCTGGGCGGTATCGTGGGACTTGCGGTTGGCGCAGCAGGTGTCTACGTAGCCTCACGTAGATATGCTACTTTCCGAGGTATTACGGTAGCATGGAGAGGCTACATGATTACGAGCGCTGGGACTTTCGGAGGTATAGTCTCTCGACTGATCTCATTCTCAGGACTCCCGGCTAACATCAGCAATAGCGGTCAAGGCTGCCGATCACTATTCGCACAAGTTCGAGGCGACCAAGCATCCAGACTATGTCTACCGCAAACAACTCCATGCAAGGCAGAAGGAACTCCACGAACAGGAACCTCTTTCGAGGCGCGTGGTTGAATGGGCAAATCGAAATCAATATCGCATCGTCTTCGGATCGTGGATGGCATGTCTAGGCACAGCATGGCACGTCGTGGGGCGCAATCCCTACCTGACCAAGGCCCAAAAGCTGGTTCAGGCACGAGTGTATGCTCAAGGTTTGACTGTGAGCCTTGCGGTCGTTTCTATGATCTTGTCGAGGAGACATCTTGAGCACGCTGCCACCGCAATTAAAGCACATCCGCTGGATGTACCTGAACAGTGGCAAGACATCATCGAAGCAGAGGAGGAACGACTTGACGCGAGGGGTGAATCGTCGCATCAAGAATTGGGCTTTACGTTTCGGAAGAGGAAGAATCCAGGATACGAAAGGCAAGGATATCTGCTTGGAGACATGAGATCGAGAGCGATCGCTCAGCTGAACCGATGGAAAGCAACGCAACCTACGTGAATTTAATACTCAAGATTTTTGCATTTCAAAGCAAGTAGGTTCTATCACCACTGGCTTGATTGCCAAGGCTTGGATCATCCATGCTTATCGATAAGCTTTGTTTATCCTCGCTCCTGAAATCCTCCTTCCGCAAAACGCGTCCATCTCTCAAACCCTTCCCATGACTCTCATCTCATCCACTTCTCTGATGTCTTTGGCTCAGCAGGCTTCCGGTCATGGGTTTTGAGGCCCCAATCATCGCTTACTGACCTCATTGTTCCTGGGTGTCTCATCTGAGGCCTGTCATGACATTCCGGCTCGTGGACATCTGGCCAAACATGGAAGCTGCGATGAGAGACCTCAGGCGATTTTCCCCCCAAGGGACGCATGCTGGCGATGTTTTGGTCTTCGCCCGCTATCTCCGATGATCTCCTTCTTCTATCATCCGCCTGTTGTGGGATTCTGAAGTGTCTCTTGCAGTGCTCTGGCATTCGACCACTTAAGTGCGCAACGATCGAGTATTCGCATAGCAAGATGCAAACCCTCTTGCTGAGTCTCGCGGTGGCTGTTAGAAAGGAGCCACAATGCAGCTCGATGCACCCATTGCTGCGTGAATACGTTGAAGACCATATCTTCTCGCATGTACCGTGAGAGTAAGCTCAGTGCTGATCTCTCACAAGGCTTCACTAGGAAGCCAGTCTCTGTGTGGATCGCAAGAAGAAGCGGCGGAGCGGTCTGGTCTGGTAGTAGTCGCGAATCTTGCATGGCAGATTCTGGGCGAGTGAGGAACTTCCACTGCAGGACGCATTGGTCGTGTAATTGCTCGGCGGCTCCCAGAAGAGTTGCTCGACTCACAGATGGAGGTTGTAGAAAAGCTGGATTCTTCGAGTGTGCTGCAGCAGATTGCATGCCTAGACAGAAAAGTGTGGTTGCAAAGTCTTGGTGGTCTGGACCTGCAAAGGGAATGCCACGCACTTTGACCTCGACAAGAAGTCTCTGCGCAAAGGCAAGCTGTTGACTCAGATTTCCTGTCCGAGGTTCGAACAGTGACCGAAGAGACAACAAGCAGACAGCTTGCAACGCTTCAGCGTCAGCCTTCTCTGTAACAGCTCCCAAAGAGACTTTGGCTGCATCGAAGGCTGCATCAGACAGAAGCATCATTCTTGGATCGTTGCCGGGCAGAGTATGACAAGCAATCGAGTATACCATGTACAGTACGAAAAGGCCTCTAGGCCCGAGTTGGGTTATTGCAGGCTGATGTTTCTGTAGACAAAAGTCATTGGAAGCCAGTATCGGATACAGCTGATGCACGTGCTCGAGATAAGATGCTACCAAGAACTCATGCATTACTTGGTCGAATCCAGCCATCTGGAGCTTGAGTGCAGGCAGGACTATAGCCCTTCGTTCTGGCGGATGACACTCTGGAGTCTGCTCTTGTGCGACTTGGCTGGCGTAAGGATCTGCAGCAGCTTTTTTGAGGCTTCTCAATCGTCCTAGAAGCGTAGCGACATAATCTCGGTCGACGATTGCACCTGACGGATGGTCCAGGAATTTGCATTGCTGTCCGGCTTTTGAGCAATTCAAACATGCTGGCAAGTTCGTATCGCAACGTCGTTTCGTGCTGCGACAGTGGATGCAAGCCGGAAGAAACTGCAGGATCGTGCTCAAATCCTCTTCTGTGCTCACTGCCATTGCGCACTTAGAGCAAGATGGAGACAGAGAGGCTGTACTAAATACATGTACGTTCTGTAGTGGTGCATAAGCTCCGCATATCGGGTAAATACTCAAATGGGACACATTGGCATAGGAATTACTCGGATGGGACTGGATTGGCAACATTGGCTAGCATTTCTTAAATGGTAAGATTTCGGGATATTGGCAGGCTTATTGGCATAGGAATTACTTAGATAGTAAACATTAGTACGCTTTCTTACACGTATAGCATTTTAGTTGCCGAGAAATCCGGATCGCGAAGATTTCGTTTTACCAAATTCTCGGGATTCAAGAATTTAGAAGTATAGATAGGTTATGTTCAACGGCTTAATCACCTTTACAATCTAATAGCGACAGAATCTAATGGCGATAGAATCTAATAGGCACAGAATCTAAAGCCTACGGAATCTAATAGTAACAGAATCTAATAGTAACAGAATCTAATGGTAATAGAATCTCATGGTAATAGAATCTTATAGTAACAGAATCTCATAGTAACAGAATCTAATAGGCACAGAATCTAATAGTAACAGAATCTAATGGCTACACTTTCTAATGGCTACAGTTTACCATCTAAGTAATTCCTATGCCTAATGTGTCCCATCTGAGTAATTCCTATGCTAATGTGTCTCGGATGGGAATGTGTCCTATCCGAGTAATTCCTATGCTAATGTGTCCCATCCGAGTAAGCCTCTTCCTATCCGAGTAATTACCATGCCAATGTTTACCATTTGA